>PVKU01002419.1:0-229300 GCA_004027475.1 Anoura caudifer
TTACTACAATGTTATATTAATATATTATGTGTATATAACTCCAAGGATGCATATTTAAAATTTTTACTAATATAAACAGTTGAGACCATTATAATCCTTAATGACTATCAAAATCTGCAAAATCATGTTTGTCAGTTCCTCAGTCCCACTACCACAGCTTGACAAAAGGAGTATGCAGTAAGTGAAATCTTTGACTCAAATCCTTCATCCTATGAAATTTCACATAAAGTTACTGTGATCCAATTGACTATTTAGAGTTGTAAGCGAAGACATTAAGATCTCAGTTACAAAGAACCATTTCTGTTTACTTCTGTTAGTGAAGGACCAAGTAAAGGGAAGGCACACACAGAGACATGGTCGACACCTGCCTTTGAATCGTTTCTTCAACAAAGGCAGTATTTTGTAAAAATTGTTACAACATGTGGTACAAACTTAGATCGGAAGAGTATGCTGGTACTTAAAATGATGCCATGTGAAATAAATGTAATGATTCATAAAAACAAATGAAATGTCATCCAAGAATACACCTTACTTTATATTGGGTTGGCCAAAAAGTTCAAGTCCTGGAATACAGTGAAAAGATAAACCAGAAAAGCAGAAACTAGATATCAGATGGAGAGGTGTAGCACATCAATTTCCACAAAAACAGTAATTAATAATGGTATTATATTTATGAACATTTGGGAAATACTTTGACAAATCTGATACAGAATATGGAGAGGGTATTGGAGAAAGTAAGGGTATATACAGAGAAAATAAAACAAATTTTTAAAAAGTCAAAGCAATTAGCTCCAAAAACAGCAAAAGAAACTGTGTAAGAGAGGAAATTTCATCAGAGTGCCAACTTGGTGAAATTTCATCAGAGTGCCAAATTGTTACAGAGTGAACAATTTGTACATACAGAAATTATGATACTGGCTATTGATTAACTTGGAGAAAGGGAACACGGAAAGTCAAAGTGGCATAGAAGGAAAATCTCTCATCTTTCATAATAACATGCAATAAATGTCATAAATGGTTTATTTAGAAACATGGAAGTAAATACCAGAATAAACATTGCATAAATTGAAATCTATAGCCTCTGGGCAAAGGAACAGGAAGCCAAAAGAAGTTGACTGCTACTTTTTACTTACCTATTTTTATTCTGACTACATATTTGAAAATCCCAACAGGGACACAGATAGATCTATGGCTAAATATCCAGGTGCTCAAGACCCTCACAGGGGACCTGGCATCAAGTTTACATCAAAGGATATAAGTCAGGAAACCCAAATTGCCAGCAAGACAGCAACAGCTTTTGTCCTTGGGAGCAGTAGTCTGCACAGCTGAGCAAGAGCTTTGCTTGTGGGTCTCCCAGTTGTCAGCTCAAGGCCGGGAAAGACACCCACAGCACCTGGTTATAAGCACTCACCTGGTTGACCAGCCTCTTGCCTCACAGAAGTAGTATTTCTTATTAAAACACCATAGCCATAGCAGCTTCTCAGACATTAACAGTTTTTCAAGTCCAGATTCAATCACCAATCAGAGGTCACCTTTACCACACCAAGGTAGTTTATCAGGTTTCCAGAAAAAGGAAGCCAAAAGGTAATCAAAACTTCATTTCTCATCCAGAAGAGGGAAAAGACTTTGTTAACCCTTTATACCATATTCTATTGATCTAAGCAAAATTTTTTTAAAAGATGAAGGAGTCAAGAAAGAGAGGGGCAGAAACAATAGTGTGAAAACATGGCTCGCCTCCTTGCACAACCAGAGCAAAAGATTCCAACTAGAGTTCTGGCCAAGATGAAGGCATAGGTAGAAACCTTTTGCTTCCTGGCACAACCCAAAAGAGAAAAACAACCAATCTAAAATCAATAAACAACCAGAAGTGCCAGAAAATCAAACTCTATGGAACTCCAACAACCACACAATTAAAGAAACAGTCAAACAGAACAACCAGATCAGTAAGGCGGCAAATGCAGAGAAACCATGGTGAGGCAGTGGACCATGGGGGCAGGGCTGGCTACAGCGCAGAGACAGACTATGTGGGAGGGGGTGACTTAAGGGGAAACTGAGACTCAGAGGTGGCTGTGCACTATGGCAGTCGCCACAGTGGGAGAAACTCCCAGTCTCACACGAGAGTCATTGGAAAGTGCGCTACAGATGAGCAGGCAAGCTGCACTGTTCCCTCTCTGGTTCCTCCCCCACAGGCAGCACTGCAGTGCAGGAAGGAGGTTCACCCTGCCTGGGTGAATACCAAAGGCCCCAACCCCTTATCAGGGGCTCCGAGTCAAGAAATAGGGCCAAAATGAAAGAACAGAGCAAAAACTCAGAAAGAGAGCTAAGGGAGGAAGACATAGCCAACCTATCTGATGGAGAAATTAAATCCGTTAATCAAAATGCTCAGAACTGATTGAACTTGGTCGAAAAATGAAAGAACAAGTAAATGAAAAATACCCAAAATGAAATAAAGCAAAATATTCAGGGAACCAACAGTGACAGGATGGAAACTAGGACTCAAAGCAATGATTTGGGAAAAAAGGAAGAAATAAACATCCAACCGGAACAGAATGAAGAAACAAGAATCCAAAAAAATGAAGAGAGGCTTAGGAACCTCCAGATCATCTTTAAATATTCTAACAACCAAATCATAGGGGTGTCAGAAGGATAAGAGGAAGAACAAGAAATTGAAAACTCATTTCAAAAAATAAAAAGGAGAACATCCCCAATCTGGCAAAGGAAATAGACTTCTAGGAAGTCCAGGAAACTCAGAGAGTTCGAAAGAAGTTGGACCCAAAGAGGAACACACCAAGGCACATCATTATCAAGTTACCCAAGATTAAAGACAAAGAGACAATCTTAAAAGCAGTAAAAGGGAAGGAAAGAGTTACCTACAAAGGAGTGCCCATAAGACTTTCAGCTGATTTCTCAAAAGAAACCTTGCAGGCAAGAAGGGACTGGAAAGAAGTATTTGAAGTCATGAAAGGCAAGGACCTACATCCAAGATTACTCTATCCAGCAAAGCTCTCACTTAGAATGAAAGTGCAGATAAAGTGCTTCCCAGATAAGGTCAAGTTAAAGGAGTTCATCATCACCAAGCCATTATTACATGTAATGTTAAAGGGACTTACCTAAGAAAAGGAAGATGACAGAAAACTGTACAACAATTTAAATAAATAAAAAAATAAAAAAAGGAAGATCAAAACTATGAACAGTAAAATGACAACAAACTCACAACTATCAACAAATTAACCTAAAAAATAAAAGAAAAAAAGACAGTGAAAACAAAAACTAAACAAACAATAGAACAGGAACAGAATCAGAGAAATGGACATCAAATGGAGGGTATTCAGTGGGGAGGGGGAGGGAAGGAATGGGGGAAAAGTTACAGAGAAGAAAAACCATAATTGGTAAGCATTAAATAGATTGGGAGAGGTCAAAATGGTACAGGAAACAGAGAACTTATATGTACAACCCATGGACATGAACTAAGGGGGGATGCTGGAGGGTTGGGGGGTGCAAGTTGGAGGGGAGACAAAGGGTAGAAAATTGGGAAAACTGTAATAGCATAATCAATAGAATATAACTTAAGGGAAAAAGATTACAACTAAATTACAAAACAACTATCAGCCAGAACCATCAGAAAACTGAGCTGTATAAAAGTCCAACAACCAAGAAATTAAAGAAGTCACATTCATTCAGACAGGTAGAAGGGACAGAGATGGGGAGACACAGAGACACAGAAAGGGCTGGTCCAACACAAACATGTGGTGGATAAAAATTGGGAGAGATATCTTGGAACAAAGGATCCCATCCCTACACCAGACCACCCAGCTCAGGGTTCTAATGTCAGGCAGATAAATCCTCATACATTCTGGCTATGAATATCAGTGTGGGTTAGGGCAGCAGAAGAAAACATGGGATTCTCAGGCATCTCTTAAAGAGCCCGCAGAAAACCTAGGACTTACAAAGACTCACTCCCGCTGGGCCAAAGCACTAGGGCAGCAGCTGGAAGGGTACCAGTGGCATACAGGGAGAAACTGAAGTGTCTGGCATCAGGGTAAGTGCTTCCTCCCAGACAAAACTCCAGAGGCCAGACAGCAGCCATTGTTCCTTTCCCAAGCCTTCCCCACACAGAGCCAGAGAGCTCAACACCGTATCTGAGACTCCATCAACCTGGTTCACACAGTTTGCCTTGCTCTGGATATTACCTAAGGCTCTGCCCCATCCAACTTATGGTATGCTTTCAACATTTGGCTACGCTACTAAGACAGGATCAAAGCAGTTCTACCTAATACATAGAAACAAACACAGGGAGGCTGCCAAATTGAGGAGACAAAGAAATATGACCCTAATGAAAGAACAGAACAAAACTCCAGAAAAAGAACAAAACAAAATGGAGATAAGAAATCTATCAGGTGCAGAGTTCAAAGTGCTGGTTACTAGGATGCTCAAGGAACTCATTGGGAATTCAACTGCATAAAAAGAACCCAAGCAGAAATGAAGGTTACACTAAGTGAAATAAAGAAAAATTTACAAGGAATCAACAGTAGAGTGGATAAAGCCAAGAATCAAATCAACGACTTGGAACGTTAGGAAGAAAAAAACATTCAATCAGAATAGCAAGACAGAAAAGGAAAAAAACAAAAACAAAAAACCAAGGATAGGATACGGAACCTCTGGGACAATTTCAAACATACCAAAATTCAAATCACAGGGGTGCTAGAAGGAGAAGAGAGAGAGATTAAGAAATTAAAATCTTATTTGAAAAAATAATGAACAAAATCTTCCCTAATTTGGTGAAGGAAATAGACATGCTAGACCAGAAAATACAGAGTCCCAAATAAGATGGATGCAAAGAGGACCACACCAAGACACATCATAATTAAAATGCCAACAGTTAAAGATAAAGAGAGGATCTAAAAGCAAAAAGGGAAAAGCAGAGTGTTACCTACAAAGGAGTTCCTACAGGACTGTCAGCTGATTTCTCAAAAGAAACTTTGCAGACTAGAAGGGACTGGCAAGAAACATTCAAAGCAATGAAAAGCAAGGACCTACAACCTAGATTACTCTCTAGCAAAGCTATCATTTAGAATCAAAGGACAAATAAAGTTCTTCCCAGACAAAGTAAAGCTAAAGGAGTTCATCATCACCAAGGCATTATGATATGACATGTTAAAGAGACTTAAGAAAAAGAAATGGTCAAAAGTATGAACATTAAAATGGCAATAAATTCACAACTATCAACAACTGAACCTAAAAAACAAACTAAGCAAACAAGCAGTACAAAAACAGAATTACAGAAATGGAGATCATTTGGAGGGTTACCAGTTCTAAAGGGAAACAGGGAAAATGAGGGGAAAGGTGCAGGGATTAAGAAGTACATATTGGTAGATACAGAATAGGCAGGGGATGTTGAGAAGAGTATAGGAAATGAAGAAGCCAAAGATCTTATATGCATGATCCACGGACATGAAGCAGGGAGGAGATTACTGGAGACAAGGGGAGGGTGCTGGCTAGAGGGGGCAAAGGGAGAAAAATTGGGCAACTGTAATGGCATAATCAGTAAAATATATTTAAAAGGTTAAAATAAATAAAATATGAAGGAGTCAAAGTAGTCAAAGGAGAGAAAGGAATTGAGAAAAATGAATATTTGATACATGGGTAAGAAAGATCAATTTTACATGAGCTTAGAAATTCATGTTAGACAAGTGGACAAAAAAGCATCATATGAACCTATTGGTTCTCTGCTTCTAATAAAAATGAATACTCTTGCTCTCTTCCATAACACTAAAGGCTAACACTAAAGGCCATAAAGGCTAACCTTCAACTGAAAAGCCCTCGACTGAAATGCCAATGGATGATACATCCTGAAATCTCCAGTACTCACGATGTCTTTTAAAAAATTAAATTTTACTAAACTACTATTTATCTTTTTAATTTGAAAAGTTATCTAGTTTTATTTCTCTTCTTGAATATGAAATATCTTCTCTACATTCACAGTTTTAAAAAATATATAAAAGAAAATGAAAGTTCTGATGGTACCCTGTTAAACAAATTAAAAGTATTTTTCCTCAAGTGTTTTATTATTAACAGTAAAATAATTTAATTGGTTCAATTATATTGCTACAAAAATACTCAACTAAATCATTTTTTACAATTTTTAAAAATTGTATCTCCAAGATTTACCACACTCAAGAGAGACATGTAAACTACTACTGAGCTACAGCATCCCAGAGAAAATATTTAACAGCAAGAGTTAAATCACTCTCTGGAGAATCACATTTGGTGGAAAATAATTCCAAGGGGGATCAGCTTTCAAGTCCCCTTCATACCACAAGTAGGATTTCAGAAAGCTTTTTCTGTTAATGTTACCACTACTTGATTAGTTGGTCAAATCACCAGGGAAAAGTCATTTCCCATCAGACCTGGGAAAAAAGTGTCTGCAGGGGAGGGTGTGGGGATTTGATAACTGAAAATGATACATCTATACCAAACTTCAAAGAAATAAAATCAGGAAATGTGTAATATAATTATACTTCATGATGATTACATGCCACTACAGTAAAAACACATGAAAAAACTTAATTCAAATACTTTTAAGGACAGACAAAACTATATAGTAAACAAGACCTTTTAAAATGAAAACTTACTTTCTAAAATAAAAATATGTAGAGGGAAATTTATAAGAGTTATACTTTTAAATGAAGTCCATTGATTATATCATAAACTATACTCTGCAGGACCCAGAGCTCAACATCAAATAATTTTGGGTTATAGGAAGAATAATTCAGTACTTGAGATGTTGAACATTATGTGTGAGCTTTACACTGGATTCCTAAATTCTCATCTCAAGCTAATAATGATCAAATGGAAAGAAAAACATAGTATTTAACATAGTCCATGTAATTTCCATTTACCACAGAAAAGAAACATTTCCTATCTTGAAACACACACACGACTCCACATAAATCAAGGCAAGAGAAGAGACTTTAAAAAAAGAACAGATGGTGCCGATTTATTAAAGCTATCTAAACAAAGAACAACAAAAACATTATGTATCTTTGCACCTGTTAAACACAGAATGGAATCACAAAATTAAATTCCAAAATGTAAATCTGCTTTTCATAGATTATTTGAATTTCAGGAGCAAAGAGGAATCTTATTGGAAGATATCTAGTCCAATATTTAATCATACACTAGAATCTCCTTTTTCCCTTTCTTCTTCCATTTTTCTTGTGCTCCATGATGCACAAAGGAAGCCTTACACAGAATCACTGAGTTCAGTCACTAACCACACCCCGCAGGTCACCTGGCATCATCTGCCTCACTCCATATTTACCCCAAAAAGATGACCATGCAAGTATCACCACTGCAGCAATACCATGGCCACTTATTTGGCAGGAGGTGCCTGTTGCATTACTCACAGTTCCCCAAAGCATTCTAATGACCAAGTGGGACCCATTAGGTAGAATGGTTTTAATCAGTCTGGTCAATCTTCTTTCAGATGAGGCTTGTTTACTATAGTAACACCAATTTGTTTTCTTCTGGACATGCCTGAAAAAACACTCTTACTTGGATTGTTAAAATCTACAGATCTTGTAAGGTGATCAGACATGCTTTTCTAACAACATTCTAATCCTTACTTAGGTGACATTTTAAAATGTTTTATTTTTTGAGATGGAATAAGTAATACATGGGTAAGTAAACAATATTTATCTTCCTCAGTGGTATGTTAAAAGACCATTATTTTTAAAAACCAATGCATAATTTTTCATTCAATTTCCCGTTGGCTTAAAAAAGTGTTCAAAATTATTAACTGTTTAATCAAAGTAAAACTATTTTTTAAATAAACATTTATTTAAATCAATAAGAAATAAAAAACTTAGACAAATATTTCTTGCTTGTGATAATTGCAAATCACTTCTTAAAAAGTCAAGAAACATACAAACTTTAAAATGTGTAGCAAAAAAATGACATTTGCTAGTATATACTGCAGACTTATGATGTGCCAATTATTGAAGAACTCACTTCTTTAGTCCTCAATAAAACCTCACTTGTATCCTCAGCACAACCCTCAAACATTTTTCATGAAACAACACATATGGGATTGTTAATGAACTGAGTATGTGCAAAGTTTTTTTCCCCCTAAACATAACTGAGCAACATAACCACATATCATATTCCCAATGATGTGAACACAGTGTTACTTTAACAGAGCGGTGTTGTTGACATGCAATATAGTCATTTACCAGGCTTACTGAATATCTTTCCATGAAATTACATCTAAACGTACTGGACTGACCCAGTATGTGCAGAGGTATAATGAACAAGTTGCCTCTGCCACCTCTTACTCATTTTACCAAGTCCTAATTTCTTAATCTGAATTTTAAAAATAATTTTACTGATTTTTCTAATAAGCTTGCTGTGATGGACTCCTGGATATCACTACATGCAAAGCACCTTACATATTAACATTGAATGTTGATGGAATCAAAAAAGAACCAATTTTACAAAATATGTAGAATGTACCACAAACTATATACACAATTCCATTTAATCACCACAAAAAGCTAGAAATTCTTATTATGAGGAAATTAGGCCTAAAATAGATTTCAGATTCCTTCATAGTGTCATAGTTGGGATTTTGAAAATTCCATCAAGGCCTGTGGTTCTTCCATTACACCATATTTGTTTCACTCAATTTTACTCACAGAAGAGTGAGCTAGACTATTAAGTAACAAATGTGACCCTAGTCAATTATAATACTTACTGTCAAGGTCAAAATCTGTGAGAGAAGAAAGCATAATAAAATTTATGTTGTGAAAATATATTAAATTCTGAACATATAATAAATGTACTTCCATACAGAGTGGAAATTACTATTTAAATATTTGTTTTGTACATTTTAATTTTAGGAGAAACAGAAAATCTTCTTGGTGGTTATGGCTGGGTGGCAGGGCTAGAAGGCATTTTATTTTACCATGTTTTTATAACATTAAGTACTCATACATCAAGCACGAAATCTTTTAGAAATAAAGAAAACCTATTTTTATTTTTTTAAAAACCATGATACTTTTAATACATAATATCATTAAATTATAATTTCTCTAAAAAGTAACTTTTGCAAAGCATCGAGGACCTAGAAAGAAAACACAACATGACAGGGAACTATGAAGATGAAATTGTTCATTAACACTCATGTCTATCATATTTACTCAGCCAAAGAGGCCAAACAGAATGATTAAAAAGAAAAAAATCTGTGCTTTGGTATAGTATTCTGAAAGGAAGAACAGTTTAAGATGAGAAAAAACTGGTAAGATGCCATATCAAATAAATAAGGAAACTAGAAGAAATTTCAATTAAAACAGAATCAAAGAAAGAATGGAGTTAAGAGTAAAGGAACATCACAAAGGCAAGTTAATCACTTAAACCTAACAGGGCTTTCAATAAGTAGTAAGATATAGATTTGTACTCTGTTTCCTTGATGATAAATACATATTTGAGCATGATTTATTTTGAAGGGCCTCATAAGAAAGTGTTTTGCAGTCCGAAAGTCTACAACTCATTAATTTCAACTGTTAATAAACAAGTACAGACCAACACATGGGCCTATGGCAAAATCTACTTGATAAATACATATTTGAGCATGATTAATTTTGAAGGGCCTCATAAGAAAGTGTTTTGCAGTCCGAAAGTCTACATCTCATTAATTTCAATTGTTAATAAACAAGTACAGACCAACACATGGGCCTATGGCAAAATCTACTTGTGCAAATATTTATTAGAGTTTGCAGTGGTTTATTACTTTCCAATGAAGCATTATAATTTCATGACTGAAATGTGGTCATTAACTTACTTGAAACCAATCAATAACTTGGGTAAGTTAAAGTGCTTTCAAAAAAATCTTGCTTTCATTCAATTTTCTAGTTTAATTAATAAAGCAAAGGCAGTTGGTAGATATCCTGAGTATCAAGAGATTGTATTCTCTCAAACAAATGAAACTTATTAATGTGTTTGACACAAAGTATATAGCAATGATGATTAGTCTAAATGCTCAAATTTAAATCATTAGTCTGAATGCTAAATTTTAAATCATGGCTCAAAAGACTAATAAATTTAGAGATTAATATTAATAAAACTGATTTGTTATGCATTATTGTACTATCATTAATGTCCAGAATGCAATACAAATGCCAAACAAAAATTAAAATAGTAACAAGTACACTAATTTAAAGTAGTAAAGGTGTTATGTTCGGTATGGCACCTTAGCCTAGGGGGAAAAATGACTTCTACATACAGAATGATTTTGAAAAATTATGTGACCCTTCTGTCTCAGTTTAGTCATTTATAAACTCCAAAGAATTATGATATCTACTGAGTTTCTATGAGGATCAATGAGCTAATTCATGGAAAATACTTTTAACACTGCTTCATAACTATAAATAGGTGTTCAACACTACTTCTACATAAAAAAATAAAACTTGATGTATAACATATCATTTGTTTTAAAAAATAAGTCTGTGTCCTATATTACACTGAACAAAAGTTATAAAGTACTGATACAAGATTTCTACCTTTTCCACCTTATCTTGGGTATTTCCTTCTAGTTTTTTCAAATCATATAGGTTTTCTTTTCTTACACAGAAATAGTAATACAATACAAATATTTTAATTAATGTATGGTTTTATTTCAAAGTTTATAGAAACTACTTTTAATGATTTATTTAATCAATTCATTATCATAGCACATTTTAAAAATCCAGTAGTTATGTATTTCTAAATAAAAATATTTTAGTACTTTGTTTTTGACTTTTTTCAAAGAAAATAACCTGAGTGCTTTAAATGATGATTATTTTAAGGTACTTAATGCCTAACACCAAACCAATTGGTGTCACTGCCAGCCTCATATCAAACTGTCCATCTCACAGCTGTACTGTCTGCAGATTCTTGCATATCTGCACATCTTGAGAACAGAGACAGTATCCCCTCCCAAGTCCCAAGCTAAGGGCAGGCACCTTAACTACCCATTACCAAAGAGACAAGTTTCTCAGCTCAGGGTTCCTCTCCTGTAACACAGCCCATACAGCCCACTGGTGACATGTCATTGTGTTTGGGGGAGTGAAGGCAACTGAACCAAAAATGCTAAAGCTTGCCCTGCTTGTTGTTCTGAAAGTAAGAAAATCTTTCATCTCTGACTTCATAGTTTCATATTCTCTGAAAGCTTCCATAAAATTGTGGCTAACTTACTGGTGAATAGGATAAAATCTTGGTTTTTGACTGGCTACCACCACCACCACCACCACCACCACCATACCCCCCACACACACACACCCACTCACCCACCCACCTTTAGTTAATCTGACCAGCAAGAAATCTTGTTGCTATTCTATCACCTGAATTTAAGATTATTAGTGAGGTTAAACACATCCTCGCATTTGTGAAATGTTCATTTCATCTTACATAGAACAGAGATGGTAATGCAAGAGAACAGTACTTTACATAAGCACTTTGCTTCTTTCATTGCTTTCCTTCAGGCTTTAATAGGACACACACTTCATTTCCTGCCACCTTCCCTTTCAGTCATGTCCCTAAGAAGAATTAACTATCTGCTCTAAGATTTAACCTTCAGACACATTCCCAACCAAAAATGATAATCTATAGGAAAGAACTGTTTGGGAGTAGTGATTTCTTAGAATGTCCATTTCAACAGTTACTTATCATCAAAGTTTCTTGAATCAGAGAAATGAGTTAAATGCTGTGAAATCACTTCGTAAGATTTACTAAGCCCATCACTTGCTTTTGATTACACAATCTGTCAGTACTTTCAGTTTCCTCAGGTTGTTCCCTTGGGATATAATTAAATATGGAATTCATGATTTGCAAATGCACTAAATATCCTCAGCTCATTTTACAAGAAAGATTGTCTTATCAATATTTACCAGAAAGAGATGTTTTCAGAGTAAAAGATTCCATTCGAGTATAAATGAATGCACAAATGCTATATAGGACAAATGGAAAATATAAAATACAACAGACACTAGTTATTTTCAGATACAAAAATAAAAGGTTTGAAGTATTTATATCTAGGTTGTATTCATGGATAGAAACATTTCACTCTTGAAATATTTACTCCTGAAATGAGGATCCTGTTGTCTGCTTATTTGTTCTTCAAATAATGGACCAGGTTAAACTGGACTACTAGTAATAGGAATTTTCAGTCCTGAAAAAGTTTACCAGGCAGTACATCAATTTGGTAGAAAATAGGCTTTGTAACTAATAACAAACTAAAATAAATTTTTACTTTTTAGACAGTAAGTATATTTTTAAAAAGCCACACTACCTATCCATATATCATCACTCCAGAGAACAAACATGTATAATGTGTACGAACAATGTACAGTATCTTTAGTTAAGGACAAAGCAAAGAGAAACACATTTGGAAAACATTTACACTTTTCCTGTAAAGTTAGCTAAGCCTTTGTTATTCAGATTAGCTTTTCCATGGCCAGAGCAACCTTTTCTTCCCTTATTTGAGAAATCTTTTGAATCATATTCAAAACCAGGAATTTGTCATTAGGTGATTTCTAAAGTGAATCCCCCAGCTCCATCAACTTGATTCTGCTTTCTTTCTTCCATCCCTCACTGCCTGGCTCATGGATCTGTATCAGCTGCACAGATTTCTTAGGCTCTGGCCAGCCCTTGGACATTAAATGTAAAACCTACTTCTCATTTGGTGTAGGAGCTTGGAGAAGATTGGCTCCAGAAAATGAGGACACACCTGCCCAGACTCATGATGGCATCCCAATAACCTTGGAAATATACAGGAATGCTGGCAGGTGTAACCGATTGTAGGAGGAGTTGGAAATGGGGCTGCAGAGGAGGATTGGCGCAGAGATTTAAACCCAGGTGTGGCAGCCATTAGAGAGATCCATGCGGTTTCACCAGAGTGCAGGACCCACAGCTCTATGAGGGAAAATCACCATGTGGCTTTGGCAGAGAATTGCCACTTGGCTTTGCCTAAGTGGAGACCCTCTCGCAGCTTTGTCAGAGGGAGAAATTCCACGTGGTTTCACCAGAGTGCAGACCCCTGCAGCTTTGGTGAAGAGGGAGAGCCACGAGGCTTTGCCAGAGTGGGGACCCCTTCCCCACAGCTTCGGTAGAAGAAGGACCACACGGCTTTGGGGTGCTCCCTTTGGCTGCATGGCCTGGGAACAAGAGAGACTTGGCCTGGAGAAGGGATGGAAAAGACTCTTGCCAGTAGGCCATGAGAAGGTGCCACATGGCTTTGGATTAATTAGAGATCCTGCCTGGACGACGACACAGCTGAACGGTGTCAAGAGCCTGGATACCGGACATGTGCTTCTCTTCCTGAATTACGGATTATGGTACCCTGAATTAGGGCAGAGAGAGATAGTAAGCACTGTGGGCGTCTGTGGGTATCCTAAAGGACTTTGATATTTTAATGGAGATGTTAGGTCACTACTTTAACTCTGTATAGCATTAAATAAACATTTCCTTTCCTCTTCACAAATCTGTGTCTTTGAGACACATCTTTCCATAAGGCTGCGGACAATAACAGACCTTCTGTCGCTCTCTAACAAGATGTTAATAATATTATGACTTCTTAAAAGAACCATTAGCCCTGGCTGGTGTAACTCAGTGGATTGAGCACAGGCATGCAAACCAAGAGGTCGCCAGTTCAATTCCCAGTCAGGGCACATGCCTGGGCTGCAGGCCAGGTCCTCAGTGGGGACCATGGGAGAGGCAACCACACGGCTATGTTTCTCTCCCTCTCTTTCTCCTTCCCTTCCTTCTCTGTAAAAATAAATAAATAAAATCTTTAAAAAACAAAGAGAGACCACATTCAAGAGAGTAGGAACTTTAAAAAAAGAACCATGAAACCATATGAAAATTTGTGACACTGGTAATAATGTTGCTAAGGTTGAGTAGTTGAGTCACACAATTGTCTAGATCAGTAATTTTCAGCTGGTGTGCTGCAATAATTTTTAAAATATGCAATACCTAACTATTGTCAGGGACACTGGCCTCTTTTCCCTTAAATTGTCAAATAGAAAAATGACAACAGTCAACACAACAATAGCCAGGAGGTGTGAGTGAATATTATACCTATTTTTTGTCAGATCAGCAAAAAATGTAATATATTTTTTGGTGTGCTGCAAAATTTTAGTAATTAGTTTATGTGTGCCATGAGATGAAAAAGGTTGACAATGGCTGGTCTAAGACCAAGAGACATGTAGTTACAGACCTCATTCCTTCTGACATTACAAAGAAATACCATCAAGATATAAATCACAGGATGAAAACAGAAATACATACATGGCATACCACATGCTGAAGGAGAGTCTTCTATGGTGAAGGGGTCTTCTCAGTGCACATAAAACTTGATGACACTGTTCACAATAATACACCCCAAAGGACACTCAGCCCTGCCTTGCTTCTCTCATAGGACTGGAAATTTTGAAAGGGTAACTTTCAAATTACATCCTCAAGTCAAAATCCTGGGATTTATAGAAAAGCAATGTTAGTAACAAAGCCATGGGGAAAATGTAACCTGGAAATGCATCCCTCCTAATCACAACTTGTCCAGGGGCTCACGGAAAGAGGGCTGGAAGTGGGCCAGTGCAGCAGGTAGCCAATGGACATGCAGAAGTCCATTTCAGATAACCAGAAGTTTGATCACTCTGGCTCAAGACAGAAACTGATGCAATGAATGGACTGTCACAGCAGTGACTTAGAGGAATAATGAGGTGCTTCTAAGAACTGACATGAAGATTTAATACAACCAAGACTGCACTGACAAATGTCTAACAACAGTATCTCAGGGTTGGGGAGCAGGGGCTGAATTTGTAATGCTTACCAACACCTGTGATACAAATTCCTCCCGACCCCATGGCAGGCTCAAGCTACTGATATCATGTCACTGAACAGACTCATGAAGGCACATGCACCATCAGGTAGGCCTCAGCTATGTTCATGACTATTAAAGTGGTATTGAGTACTATTAGAAAGAAAGAAAAGAGAAGAATAATAAAGGACATCAAGAATATAAAGTATCAAAACCATTTCTAACATTTAATCATACCAGACCAGATTATTGCTTAATTTTATTTTATATCTTAATAGGGCTATTCATATAGTAGATGATTACATATTATTGGAATCAACTAACAAATCAATTACTAACAACCCATGAATTTATAACAGCAACCACTCTTAACAGCAAGGGGTAATTCTTATTTAAAATGGAACCTGATTGCAAAAGGCTAGTAAGAGAGGCATTAAGCACCACAGTGCACCTGCTATCTCTGTGATGAGTAAGTGAGACTACAGAAAAGCATCCCCTTGGAGGGCTCATAGCTTGGGGTGCAGAGCACAGGTTGCATTTTACCCCAACACTCCCCTTCAGCAAGACACCTAAAAGCAGTGACATAGAGTATAAATGTCTTTTCAGTGTTTAATAATTACACCTAAATGTATACATTGTAAACAAAGCATTTTATTTTATCTTACAGATTTTTTAATTGATTTGAGAGAGAGAGAGAGAGAGAGAGAATATCATCGATTTGTTGTTCCACTTACTGATGCATTCATTGGTTGCTTTTGTATGTGCGCTGACTGGGGCTCAAACCTGCAACCTTGGCATATGGGGATGACACTCTAACCAACTGAGCTACCCAGCCAGGGATATCTTATGGATATTTTAATTAAAAACTAAAAATAAATCTATATGGGGAAATTGTTTCAGAGGATAAAGATGGGCAGAAAAAGAGAAAGCAAGAGTAGTGGTAACATCAACACCTTAATGAATGAACCAAGAACCTCATATGTGTTACTCCTATTTACAAGTAGAGAATTGCAGCCCAGAGGGGTTAAGTAACCCACTGTTCTTCATCATACAACTACAAATCTGAATCAGGTGTGCATATATAAACATACCATACTCAAAGGAGAGCTCCCTGAGAGTAAGCCAGGGCAGGTGACCTAAAAAGAGTAAGGCACACAGGTCACCAGCACCACAAGGTAAAAATGCAAATCAAGTCCACTGGAGAAGCTTTCACAGGTAGGGAAGGAGCAGATCACCCACAATCACCTCTCTTGTCATTTCATTCTGCTATGCTCTGAGCAGACATAGCTGGACTAGCTGCAGCATTAAAAGGAGTCCAGGAGAACAGCCCCACCCTGGTGATCCTTGACACATTTATAAGGAGGGGAGGGGACGAAGTTGCAGAGACCATCATGACTAGTAAGCAACAAGAACTCGCTGGTTAAATGAGGCAAGGTCAGAAAAGGGACACCTGCAGAAATTACAGGTACATCCAGGAAGTGCACTCAGTGGAAGTACGTAGGGGCAGACTTTCCTCCGGCATCTGTGCACTCAGTGCTGGACTCCAGTGTCCTAAATTTGAAGTTCAGTTCTCCTAGAATGCACTAGATTATAAGGTAATAACCTGATGCAAGATGAAACTGAAAACATGGTTTGACCCTGACAGATATTAATGTCCACATGTATTTGTTGGAGACAGACTACCAACAAACAGAGTGGCTGCAGATGAAATAGCACTCGAGTTTGAGATCATAAGACAAGACTGAAATACTTTCATTTCATGAGCTGCAATTGCCAATTTCAGATAAGAATAAGTTTATTTACTTTCTGTTTAAAGGAAAAGAAAAGAAATTACACACAATTTTCTTCTTCCCAAATTTTCATTTTGAAAAATTTCAAACCCCCAGAAAATTGAATATACTCAACCTAATATACATGTCACCTAAATTCACTAAGTGCTAAATTCACTAAGCATTTCTCTGCACTCTTATAGGTTTTATTCTTGAACCATCAAGATTAAGTTGTCAAATACATATTCCTAAAGGTGACTTAAGGATAATAAAATATTTTCAAAAATAGAAAATGGAATTCAATTTCCTTTGTCCATTTTAAATTTGGAGAAGTATGTGTAAGGAAATGATGGGAGCATATGTCCAAATGGTTTTCAATTAGCAACTGCATTTATTTCTGTTCAGCTTTTCTGTTTTAGAGAAAGAGACAGACAGAAAGACAGAAACAAAATTGTTTAAACTGCAAAAGATTAGAAATTTAGACCCAGATATTCCACAGGTAGTTTTCAATACAGTAGAAATGAAAACATCCTTGGTTTAAAAAAATGTAATATAATTTTATAAAAGATTCCACAGAGGAAAATGACCAATCTAAAAAGGATTAAGGTTTGGTTTTCAAATAATGTGCAAAGTAGTAAGGCATATCTAATATCAAATAATAAAGAATAAACATAAAACATTTGTTTAGTAAATGCATACTTAGAAAAGTTTTTCTGAAGTCTGTAAAAATTAATTGATTTCTTAATTGTATATTTTAAAAGATTTGGACGTAGTTATCCAAAAAAAGTTTAATCCTACAAGTAGATGGATAACAAACATGAAGATTTAAAAATTAAATTTTAACTGTTTATCATAAAACTCCAATAGTGAAGCACCATGAATGGTGCTTATTATATAATCACTATTTTGAACATTATCTCCATTCTTAAGGAGAATATAATATAAATGTTATTCTAACAGATTTAATATTTTATCTCATAAATGGCAGCAAACAAATTAAAGGGCCATTTACATATCCATCATTACTGATCTTAGAAAATTACTTCAATCTGTTTTAGAAATCTTTAATTCACTAGTCTTTATTAAGTGGCCACCTTCAAATGATGGTGTAAGGCACAATGATTTTTTTTCAGGTACTGTTCCATTTTCAGGGGGAAGCAATTACAATCTTGTCCACTGAAAGTGCATTAAACTGTTAAATAAAAGACCCTATGTATTTAAAAAACTGAATATAAAAAGTGGAATAATTTTTAGTTAAAATATTAATTTAAAATGGATCAAGTAATTTTCAAAGATGTTGGATGTTGAAGGAAGAATGGGAGAGAAATAATGTGAAGAAACAACACTTAAACCAAAGAAAGCAAACCCACCTCAGATTTGGAGTATATGTGTCCATCCAGTATTTTTTTAATGCTTTAGCAAGCATTTTCCCATCATTATGTCATCTCATAAAAGGTTAAACTAGTGCCAGAGGATATAAAATAAAATTTGGAAGTCTCACTTCACCTCTACAGTTCTACTCCAAGTCCCTTCTTTATAACTGATCATGGTTGCAACTTAGAAAATATGTTTTTATGACCGTATATACATAAATGCCCAAATAGTCAGATATAATTTTATAGAAAAAATATACATATATTTGATATAAAAATAATTGATAAGAGCCACTTCTCCATTACTAAAAAATAGTAACTTGTTTCTACTATTTTTCTACTGCACCAATTTATACAATTATTCATGTGTAAATATGTGGTAACTATTTTCCCATAAAAAACTTTTAAGATGATGCATATTTTTTATTGTATTTTTCTATTACTACTTATCTCTCCTATACCCTCTTCCACCTACACTCTCTCCTCTTCTACAGTCATCACACTATTGTACAGGTCCATGAGTTTGTTCTCTTTTTATTTCTTTATTGCTCAATCCCTCCACCACCCCCAACGACTCCCCAACCCACAGCTGTCCGCCTGCTCCCTCTGAGTCTGTCTCTGTTTTGCTTGTTAGTGCAGTTTGTTCATTAGATTCCATTTATCAGTGAAATCATATGTTATTTGTCTTTCTCTGACAATCTTATTTCACTTACCACAATGTTCTCCAGGTCCATCCATACTGTAGCAAAGGGAAAACCATTCTTCTTTTTTTACTACTGATTAATATTCAATTGTGTAAATGTACCAATTTTTCTAATCTACTTATCTACTGATAGACACTTGGCTACTTCCAAATCTTGGCTATTATAAATAACACTGAAATGAGCATAGGGATGCATATATTCTGTCAATTTTCTGTTTAAAGTGTCTTCAGATAAATTCCCAGAAGTGAAATAGCTGAAACATAAGACAGTTCCATTTTTAATTTTTTGAGGTAATTCCACACTGCTTTTCATAATGGCTGCACTGATCTGCATTTTCACCAACAGTGCATGAGGGTCTTTTGTGGTTCCATATAAATTTTTGAAATATTTGTTCTGGTTCTATGAAGTATGTCATTGGAAGCTGACTGCACTAAAAAACTACTAGAAGTGATAAATGAATTCAGTAAAGTAGCATGATACAAAATTAATATTCAGAAATAAGTCATATTTTTATATGCCAACAATGAATTATCAAAAAGGGAAATTAAGAAAACAATCCCATTCACCATTGCTTCAAAAAGAATAAAATGCCTAGCCATAATTTTAACCAAGAATGTAAAGTCCTCTACTTGGAAAATTATAAGACACTGAAGAAAGAATTTGAAGAAGATACAAATAAGTGAAAGCACATACTGTGTTCAAGAATAGAGGACATTCAGCCAAGATGGAGGCGTAGGTGGACACGCTGAGCCTCCTCTCACAATCAAGATTAAGGACAACAAAAATATAGAACCAGAAAAATAAAAAAATAAAAAATAAATAAAATAAAAACCCAACCAGGACAGAGAGAAAATTGAATTGTATGGGAGTCCAACAACGATTCACTCAGATCAGTAAGAGAGGCTGAGTCAGTGGCCTGCAGAGGCCAGTGGAGTCGTGTCGTGGCAGGATAAGCTGGTGGCTGATGGTCCCGGGTTCGCAGTCACTTCAGGTGCATAGGCGGCAGCATTGCCAAATGCGAGGAGGCCAATGTGTCCCTGACCTCGGACACACATTCGCGCACAGATAAACCAGGTGAAAACGGGCAACAAGACAGACTGTGTGACGCAGGGCCCCGATGCCGGGAAGTGAAGCCTAAAAGCACCCATTGAAAATACTTGTGGGGGCTGAGGTGCTGGGAGGGAGACCCAGCCTCACAGAAGAGTTTGTTGGGGAGACCCACAGGGTCCTAGAGCGTGCTCAGGCCCACCCACATGGAAATCAGCACCAGAAGGCCCCAATTTGCTAGGGGAAAGTGGCTGAAAGGACTGGAATCCCCAAGAGAGCCCAGAGGAAGTGTCATTGTTCCCTCTCAGATCCTGCCCCCACATCCAGCATCACAACCCAGCAACTGGGCTGCCCTGCCCTGGTGACTGCCTAAGGCTCCGCCCCTCACTATGTAGCAGCCATGACCAGACAAAAACAAAAACAAAAACCAAAAAAAAAAAAAAAAACCCAAAAAACCACATAAACAAAAAAAACAAAAGCCAAGGATGGATCAAACGGGAGAACAGAGCAGGGCCCCTGACCTAATTCATCTGAGCGACCAGGAGGTGGTCAACCTATCAGATGCACAGTTCAAAGCACTGGTGATTAGGAAGTTCACAGAATTGGTTGATTTTGGTGACATATTAGATGAACAAATGAAGGCTACAATAAGTAAAATGAAGAAAAACACACAGGGAACCAATAGTGATGGGAGGAAAACTGGGATTCAAATCAATGGAGTGGACCAGAAGGAAGAAAGAAACAACCAAGCAGAAAACAAGGAAGAAACAAGAATTCAAAAACATGAGGAGAGGCTTAGGAACCTCCAGGACATCTTTAAACATCTCAACATCCGAATTATAGGGGTACCAGAAGGGGAAAAGGAAGAGCAACAAGTGGAAAACTTATTTGAACAAATAATAAAGGAGAACTTCCCCAATCTGGCAAAGGAAATAGACTTCCAGGAAGTCCAGGAAGCTCAGAGAGTCCCAAAGAAGGTGGACTCAAGGAGGAACACACCAAGGCACATCAGAATTACATTAGCCAAGATTAAAATGAAGGAGAGAATTTTAGAAGCAGCAAGGGATAAAGGCATAGTCACTTACAAAGGAGTTCCCCTCAGACTGTCAGCTAATTTCTCAAAAGAGACCTTACAGGCAAGAAGGGGCTGGAAAGAGGTATTTCAAGTCATGAAACTCTAGGACCTACATCCAAGATTGCTCTATCCAGCCAAGCTGTCATTTAGAATGGAAGGGAAGATAAAGTGCTTCTCAGATAAGGTCAAGTTCAAGGAGTTCATCATCACCAAGCCCTTATTATAGGAAATGTTAAAGGGACTTATTTAAGAAAAGAAGATAAAAATAGGACAATAAGAAGACAGCAAACTCACAGATATTAACAAACACACCTAAAACAAAAGCAAACTAAGCAAACCACTACAACAGGAGCAGGAACACAGAAATGGAGATCACATGGAGGGTTTGCAACAGGGGAGTGGGAGGAGGAGAGAAGGAGAAAAGGTACAGAGAATAAGTCGCATAGACAGTGGGTAGAAAATAGACAGGGGGAGGGCAAGAATAGTGTGGGAAAAGTAGAAGCTAAAGAATTTATGAAACATGGACATGAACTAAAGGGGGGAATATGGGTGGGAGGGGGTGTGCAGGGTGGAGGGGAATGATGAGGGAGAAATGGGACAACTGTAATAGCATAATGAATAAAATATAATTAAAAAAAGAATAAAAAGAATTAACATTATCAAAGTGTCCATACTACCCAAAGCAATCTACAAATTCAATGCATTTCCTATCAGGACACTGAAGGCCCCACATAGCAATAGCGATCCCAAAAATGAAGAACAAAGTTGGAAATATCATGCTATCTAATATCAAATTATACCTCCAGGCAATAGTAATCGAAGCAGACTGGTACTGACATAAAAACAGACACATAGATCAATGGAACAGAATAGAGAACCCAGAAATAGTCCCACAACTTTATAGTCAATTAATATTTGACAGAGGAAGCAAGCACATACAATGGGATACAGATAGTTTATTCAATGAATGGTTTTGGGAAAATTGGACAGATACATGCAGAAAAATGAAACTAGACCACCTTCTTAAAATGATCAAAGACTTAAATGTTAGATCCAATACCATAAAAGTTCTAAAAGAAAGCACAGGCAAGCAAAATCTCAGACATTGCTCAGAGCAATTTTTTATCAGACATATCTCACTGGACAAGGGAAACAAAAGGAAAAATAAAAAACTGGATTACATCTAACTAAAAAGTTTTTGCACATCAAAGGAGATCATCAACAAAATAAAAAGAGAATCCACAGAATGGGAAAACATATTCACCAATACATCTGATAATATTGGATATTAACCTCCAATATATCCAATATATTGGAGGTTAATATCCAATATTTATAAAGCATTTACAAAACAACACCAAAAAAACAAACAACCCAATTAAAAATGGGCAAAGGACCTGAGTAGACATTTCTCCAAAAAGGACAAACAGACTGCCAACAGACATATGAAACGGGGCTCGAAGTCACTAATCATCAGAGGAATGCAAATTAAAACCACCATGAGATACCATCTCACACCTGCTGGAATGGCTATCATCAATAAATCAACAATCAACAAGTGCTGGTGAGGATGTGGAGAAAAGGGAACTCTCCTGCACTGTTGGTGGGAATGTGGATTGGTGCAGCCACTGTGGAAAGAAGAATGGGAACACCTCAAAAAATTAAAAAAATGGAACTGCCTTTTGACCTAGCAGTCCCACTTCTGGGAGTATATTTGAAGGAACCCAAAACAATAATTTCGAAAGAATATAAGCACCCCTACATTCATTGCAGCATGTATTACAATTGCCAACATATAGAAGCAGCCCACGTGTTCATCAATAGAGCGGTGAAAAAACAACTATGGGACACTACTTGGATGTAACAAAAGAAGAAAATTTTATACTTGGCAACAGTATGGATGGACCTGGAGAACATTACGCTAAGTGAAATAAGCCAGTCAGAGAAAGACAAATACCATAGGATTTCACTCATATGTGGAATCTAATGAACAAAGTGAACTAACAAAGAAAATGAGCATAGACTCATAGATGGAGAACAGATGACAGCTAGGAGGGGTGGGGAAGTTAGGGGGTAAAAGGATTGAGCAAAAAGGACAAATGATTCACAGATATGGACAACAATGTGGTGATCGCTGGGGTACTAGGGATATAAGGGGACTAAATGGTAATGGAAAATACAATAAAGATCAAATCGATAAAGAAAAAAATTACAGTGCTGACTAAGGTGTAATGAGACAGGCATTCACACATGCTGCTGTTGGACTATAAATTAATACAGGCCTTCTGGAAAACACTAAATGAAATGCAACTGATTTCTGGACATTAATTTTGTGTCCTACTACTTTACTGAATCCATTTATCAGTTCTAGTAGTTTTTTGGTGGAATTTTAGGGTGCTCCATATAGTGTATCATGTCATCTGCAAATAATGACACTTCTACTTTTTTTCCAATTTGGATGCCTTTTATTTTTTCTTCTTGTCTGATTGCTGTGGCTAGGTCTTCAGTACTATGTTGAGTAAGAGAGGTAGAAGCAGACATCCTTGTCTTGTTCCTGATCTTAAGGGGGAACACTTACAGTTTTTCCCCGTTGAGTATGATCATGGCTGTGGATTTGTCATATGTGGCCCTTATTACATTGAGGTATGTTCCTTCTATTCTATTCCCCTTTTGTTGAGCATTTCTATCATAAATGGGTGCTAGATTTTATCAGATGGTTTTTCTGCATCTATCTATATGATCATGTGCTTTTTATCTGTCCTTATGTTTATGTGCTTAATCACATTGATTTGAGATTATTGTACCAACCTTGCATCCACAGAGTAAATCCCACTTGATCAACGTGTATGACCATTAGCAAAATTTACAAATCAAAGACAGATATTGTCAAATACAGTTTCTGAAAGGCTTCATCCACTATATTTCAATCTATAGCACACAAGTGTGCCTTCCAGGTCATGACCTGAAGGACAGGAATCTTCTTTTTTGACTGAGAGTTGGCTGTAATATACATTTTAAATTAGCCATTAACAGTCTATATATTTTTTCTTTGAAAGTACACTGATTCAATGTATAGGCTCTAGTGGCTAATTTAAAATGTATATTTATAACACTATGTAACATTAACTTCCACTGTATGATCTGTTGTCTCAAATGGTGATATTTAAAAATATATACAATTTCCCTGGTAAACACCTAAGATTCCGCCGCTTACTATGTAACAGGCATGCCAAGACAAAAAAATTTAAAAAATAAATAAAAAAGAAAATAAAATAAAATTAAATTAAATTAAATTAAAATATGGCCCAAATGAAAGAACAGATCAAACTTCAAAAAAAAAAAAAAGAAAAAAATACAACTAAGCAACAAAGAGATAACCAACCTATCAGAGGCACACAGTTCAAAACACTGGTAATCAGGATGCTCACTAAATTGGTTGAATATGGTCACAAATTAGATAAAAAAATGAAGGCTATGCTAAGTGAAATAAAAGAAAATGCACAGGGAACCAACAGTGACAGGAAGGAAACCAGGACTCAAATCAATGGTGTAGACCAGAAGAAAGAACATTCAAAGAGAACAGAATGAAGAAACAAGAATTCAAAAAAATGAGGAGAAGCTTAGGAACCTCCAGGACATCTTTAAATGTTTCAACATCCGAATCATAGGGGTGCCAGAAAGAGAAGAGGAAGACCAAGAAATTGAAAACTTACTTGAACAAATAATGAAGGAGAACTTCCCCAATCTGGCGAAGAAAATAGACTTTCAGGTAGTCCAGGAAGCTCAGACAATCTCAAAGAAGTTGGAGCCAAGGAAGCACACATGAAGGCACATCATAATTACAGTACCCAAGATTAAAGATAAGGAGAGGATCTTAAAAGCATCAAGAGAAAAGGAAACAGTTACCTACAAAGGAGTTTCCATTAGACTATCACCTGATTTCTCAAAAGAGACCTTGAAGGCAAGAAGAGGCTGGAAGAGGCTGGCAAGAAGTATTCAAAGTCATAAAAGGCAAGAACATACATCCAAGATTACTCTATATAGCAAAGCTATCATTTAGAATGGAAGGGCTGATAAAGTGCTTCCCAGAGAAGGTCAAGTTAAAGGAGTTCATCATCTCCAGGCCCTTATTATATGAAATGTTAAAGGGACTTACCTAAGAAAAAGAAGATAAAAAATACGAACAGTAAAATGACAACAAACTCACCATTATTAACAACCACACCTGAAACAGAAACAAAAGCAAACAACATCTAGAACAGGAACAGAATCACAGAACTGGAGATCACATGGAGGGTTATCATCAGGGGAGTGGGTGGGGAGAAAGGGGAAAAGGTACAGAGAATAAGTAGCATAAATGGCAGGTAGAAGATAGACAGGGGGAGGTTAAGAATAGTATAGGAAATGTAGAAGCCAAAGAACTTATATATATGACCCATGGACATCAACTAAGGGGGGGGGGGGGATGGAGGGGGGAAGGGGTGCACAGGGTGGAGGGGAATGGGGGTGGAATGGGGAAACTGTAATAGCATAATCAATAAAATATATTTAAAATAGAAAAAGAAACCATTTCAATCCATGTTATGCTATTTAGGACACTAGAGAATAAGCAGCTTACTGCAGATTCCAATTAAGAAGTAGAACTAGGATCCCACTTGGTCTACCTGACTACTATGCCCAATCCAACCACTCCACGGTCAAGCACACTGATGTCTTAGAGAAAGCTTCCAATACACAGGGATCAGAGACAGAATAAGTAATGACACACTCCTGATCCAAGGATGAATGAATAGAATATTTATGTAAAAGGTGGGATAGCAGACCAATAGAGCATGTCACATCCATGGTAGGAGATGAGGCCTAAAAATGTTGAACTGGAATTTGCATTGCAAAGTACATAGCATATCAAGCCAATGAGTTTAATTTTAAATCAGAATGCAGTAGGAAGTTTCTTTATGCTTTTCAACTTGAAGGTGACACATGTTAAGTTGCGTTTTGAAAAATTAAGCAAATAGTAACATGTAGAATTGATTAAAGACAGAACAGATGGTAAAAGACAAATATACATCAGTCCAGTCAACAACAACAACAACAACAAAGAACAAAACACACAGCTGAAATTGGGACAGATGTTATAAAAATAGAAGGATTCATATACACATGCAAGAGTAAAGGTAGAATATATAATATGTGGCAATAGATAAAACATGAGGAAGTATAACAAAAAATAAAAGAAACAAATTTGAAGTCTGGGAGACTCATGGCAAAATTACAAGAAACAAGACATACGCAATAATGGAATTTTACATGTCTAGAGAAACATTTGGAAATTATGCACAATTTCACAGGGGGTGAGGTCATTGTAACACACAGAGGCCGCAATGTATTAAATATTAAACAGCGGGATGAAGAGTCAGGTATAAAATAGGGGGTTTCAACTCACACTACCCTTTAGACTAGGGACCACTCCCCCTCTGTTACACTATAGAGAGTGTAAAGACATTTCAAATACTTTTTAAGATAGCAGTAATCAGCTTGTATTTGTGGATAAGAGCAAGGCTGGAGGGATGGGAACAGAAACTAAAGGTTACACCAAGAAAGAAAATATGAAACCACCTACAAAAATAACCTGTACGCATGCAGGCAAAGCAGAAGAAAGTCAGTTCTATAAATAATACATTGAGTGAGCTTAGAAACAATGTCAGAAAAGTCAATAGGGAATTTTCTTGGGATGCAATAGACTCAAAGTACCAATTCGGCCACTTACTGACAGCAGGAAAAAACTCTACATGTACCTTAAAGAAAATATTTTCACTGCCAATGAGAATTCTTTACATATTTTACCATTTTCAATATCTTTAAGGAAATAAGACATGCGATTCATCCTTTTATTAAAATACACAGAAAATGAATAAAAATTAACCATTAAATAGTAATATATACACTAACACAAGCAACCCGAGTCAAAAAGCAAATATTGAGCCATAGAAAATATTTCGTATCACTGCCTAAGTCATGTCCATACTGGAGAACAAAATCAGGAAAAAGTTTAATGCATAGCTCAATAGGAAAACTCTTTAAAATAACATACATATTATTGTTACTTGAATTGAGACCTATTTTGGTTGGTAAACCTACAAAATGATGTTTATTTTTCTAAAAGTTCAGGACATTAATACCAAAGTGTTAGCCAAAGGTTTATGAAAATATTACTGAAGTGGGTCTGTTAATGATTAAAATACAAAGTTCTCAAAAAAATTAATTTCTCGAGGGATATAAGTATGTCCAAAAGCCTAGATTTCTGCTGCTATAGTCTAACATTCCTTGCCCTTCCCTCAAACTTTCTCCAATTTAATATAGAAGAGATTCTTGAAAAGTTAAAAATTCAAAGTAAGAAAAGATATATTACTATCTATGGAATAAGATACTTTTTATCAAAATACTTGCTATAAAATGTTTTAAGAAAAGAACACTTTTACATATATAAATTACAAGCATATAGCTCTTTAGAAGTGTATTCATAAAAGTATGGTATGCTTGGAATCAAATGTTATAAAAGAGATTTATGCCACTAGGAGTTCAGTCACACCTTCCTCAAAAAACAAGCAAAAAAGGAAAACCCGTGAGAAACAAACATGGGTAATGCCCTCAGTAAAAGAGAAGACAGTTAATTAAAATGAAACATGGTAAGTCCTATGATGGAAAGAGAATAAAAAGCAACCACCTATACTTACTTTGCTTTTGGCAGTGGTAGGAGTGTGGGAGACATAGTAGGCTACAGGTAGGTGTCAGAAGTCTCTTAAGAGAGGAGACCTCCAAGTTGAGACCAGAAGGGGTCAAGAAGAGAAGAGGGAAGAGTTAGCTAGTATGTACAAATTTCCAAAGATGCAGGGACAAGCTGAATCTGGGGACCAAAACAAGTTCAGTTGAGCTGGGATTGCACTGGAGAAGCAGCTGGGATGTGGTCAGTGAAAGAACGTCAGAAAAACCCAACCAAAACAAAATATTTATTGAGTATTTACCGTATGTTAGGGTGCTGTTATTAAAGTTTTACATGAATTGATTCATTTAATCTTCACAATCCCCTGAAATAGGTCTTAGAAAATTATGAAACCTGATCTGAGGCTTAGAAATTTGCCCAGCATAACATATGCTATGAAATTCCAACCCAGGTCACTCTGACTTCAGGCAGCTGTTAACTACTTGGCCACTCACAGATCCTGAGGATGGCCAAGCTCTCAAGAGTGGTAAGCACAGTTTTTCACCACATGTCACTCTGACCTCAGTGGATACAGGCAACAGGGAGGTGGCTGCAATGCTGTCACAGTGTGAGCCACATGAGAGTTAACAGCAGTCTGAACTTGTAGAAAGGGAGATGCAGAGGAAGGAGTGTATTTGAGGACATTTAGAAAGAGAATTTCCAGGAATGGAGGTAGGGAGAAAAGAAATAGGGAAAATGAGGAATAATACTCAAAATACTACTGGTTGTTCAAAAATGCAAGAAACAGGAACATATACTGTATTTTCTTTAGTAAAAACAGCCTCTAGGTAAGGTAATAACCACCACATTCATACACCAACACACTCAAATTCACACAAGGCTCCACTCTGAGCCAGATTCTATGTCAATTTTTTATCAACCATGGCATTTAATAAATTAGAACTTTATGTTTAAGAGGCAGAAAAACTGACATAAATAAAGTGTCCAAAGCCATGGGATAGAATGGTAAAGGACATTTATATGGGGCATATATTCCATCTTTCTAGAAACTTAAATGCAGTTTTAGAAATTTCATATTTGATATCTATGATTAGTGGAATACTAATTTTTACTGTGTGTGTTCTTGTAACCATTTCTGATCTACCATTTAATACTATAAATAACAGAAAAAATTTAAGAAAAATCACTATATTTGTATCCATTGCTGATACCTTCTTTGAATTGCATATAAAATCTCAACTTACTAAGAACCAGGATGAGAGAGGTTTGGAAGTAACAGTGATAATCTCAACCCTGTTACTTTGCAGAGTTAACTATGTAATCAGTGCATCTACGGATAGAGTATTCTGATCAGCCAGGATTCCTCAAACACTCATCTAAACTATGAAATATAAAACAAGGAAAGAAAGGGAAAGAATACCTCGTCCTAATAGGTGATTTAAAAAATAACAGAATTTAAATTGCCAACAATCCTTCATTGAATAAGAAAGGCTGTAAACGAGACACCAATATCTGTTTATCTCAATTCTCAAATCCCAAACAGACCAGTTCCATCAACACAAATCCTTTATCTCCAGATGCTGAGCCTCTTCAATAAATCCCAGTAATTGAAGAAATAAAGCATATTTAAGTTTGAGAAGTTTAAATCTTTCAAGTAGGTTGTTTTTATGCTATTATGTACAGTTTAATGCACATTGGGGGGAAATATTAACATAAAGTCCAATAACTCTTCACCTTGAAGTACATTAAGAAAAACTATAGATTCTGCTTGAATAGAGTTTGTATTAACAAGCTACTACTGCACATGGAGCATAAATCTCTTATCTTTCAATAATATTTAGTGAACCACCCATTTTTAAAAAGTCTTGTCCTTTTCCCTCCCTATCACCGAAATCATTACAGCAAATTATACAAATAAGAATAATTATTGACCAGTTATCCCCAACTGGGAGATGGGAGAGGCTGTGGAGGAAGTGTTGGAGGGATACTCTGGGGAGATAGGTCATTCTAATTCATCACAGAAAAATATTTATAAAATATCTGAGATTTAAAATGTGAAAAGAATGCAAAATTATGTCAAAGGTGAAGATTATTTTTCAGAAAATTGTATCTTAGGTGAATTTTATGTGTTTAATAATAACAAAAATGTTATTTAAAAGTTTCCGAGGGAGGCAACTGAGGAAAAACTATTTATTAAACTCATCCCTATCAATTTGTTCCCGTAAGATTACTGGTGCAAATTTACTAGAAATATAGTAATATAGTGTCCTCAGGTGAAAAAAATATTAATTTTAATAAACGTTTACCACTTAAAAATGCATTTTTGTAAGGTTTGAATGCTCTCCAATACTAAAGCTCAGATAGTGCTCACTCAGCTGACAAATAAATTACAGTTTTGGAAGAAAAAAATAGAGAAATTAAAGTTAAGTATGGAAGAAAAAACTAAGACCCGCTGAGGCACTTCTGAGTGATTTACATCTAAGCAAATACAAAAGAACTACACTCAACTCTCTAAAACAAGAACCTCCCGCCCACCCCCAACACACAGGAACTCTTCCTTTTCCTTAGAAAAAGAGGGAAATTGAATGGCTTGCATATAAGCCACTTTCGGCTCATAAGCTGGCCAACTATGTCAACAGCCTTCTGCTTTAGAGAATATGTAAAGAGAACTATTTTAAAGTCCATCTAGTCAGTTTAATAGATTCATGGAACTTCATTTTTCAATGTGAAATGACAGAGTGAACTTGGACATTGATGGTGGGAGTGTACTTTGTCCAACATCAGTTTGGAAACATCCATCAAAGTTACAAATGTATTTTCCCAGCTGGTACGGCTTAGTGGATTGAGCATCAGCCCATGCAGGTTCAATTCCCAGTCAATGCACATGCCTTGGTTGCTAGCCAGGTCCCCAGTTGTGGGTATGTGATGTTTCCCTCCTGCATCGATCTCTTTCTCCCTCCCTTCCCTTCTCTCTAAAAAAAAAATATAAATAAAATATTTTCCAAATAAAGTTACATATATACAGTACATTTGTAAAATTCCACAAATGTATAATTTCACTTTTAGGTATCTATCCAAGAGATGCTAAATGCAAAATGGCTTACGTACAAAGGTTATTCACTACAGTATTGTTTGCAACAGCAAATCACTGTAAACAATATACATACCCACCAGCAAACGATGGCCCATCCACACAAAGGAAAATTATTAAACAATTTAAAAATGGACACCTTTTATATTTCAATATGGAAAGAATGCTAAGCGGAAGGAAGGAAGGAAGGAAGGAAGGAAGGAAGGAAGGAAGGAAGGAAGGAAGGAAGGAAGGAAGGAAGGAAATGGTAGACAGCATTTAAGTAAAAATGTGAAGAATATATTTTCACACTTGCACATGAAAGAATAATAATGTTATTTGAAAAGATCCACAAGAAGCTAGTAACTGCAAATGGAGAGGGGAGCTGGGGACTAGAAGGCAGTACTTTGCATATCCATGTATATGTTTTGATTTTGGAACTATGAATATATTACCTGGGCAAAAAAACAGATAAATAACATTTTCTACAAAATAAATTTTAAAAAATCACATTATCAAACCATCCTGTAACAGGGTGCAGCCAAGAGGGGGGCCCCAAAAAGGGAGTTGGAATGGGGCCCAGAACCCAGGGTGTCCAGGAAATATTAGAAAGACATATAAGATGTCCTTACCCTTTCCCCCTCAGGTATGAGTTGGGGGAAGGGACAAATGGAGCAGGGCCATTGAGTTATTTTGCATAGCAACAGTTTTGCAGATAACCTCCAGAATGGTCATTTAACATATCTATAACCTTTAACTGGTTTCATAGGTATGTTAAACAGCTGTGGTCATGCTCTGAGCCAGGGGAGTGGAAAGGACTCCCCCCCAAGACGTGACTGGGGGAGGAACCCCAAGTTACAGTGCCTGCGCAGGAGCTTGGAGAAGATTGCCTCCAGAAAATGGGGACACACCTGCCCAGACTCATGATGGCATCCCAATAACCTTGGAAATATACAGGAATGCTGGCAGGTGTAGGAGGAGTCAGAAATGGGGCTGCAGAGGAGGACTGGCACAGGGATTTAAACCCAGGCGTGGCAGCCATTTGAGAGATCCATACGGTTTCACCAGAGTGCAGGACCCACAGCCCTATGAGGGAAAACCACCATGTGGCTTTAGCAGAGAATTGCCACTCGGTTTTGCCCGAGTGGAGACCCTCTGGCAGCTTTGCCAAAGGAAGAGATTCCATGTGGTTTCACCAGAGTGCAAGACCCCTGCAGCTTTCGTGAAGAGGGAGAGCCACAAGGCTTTGCCAGAGTGGGGACCCCTTCCCCACAGCTTTGGTAGAAGAAGGACCACTCAGCTTTTGAGTGCTCCCTCTGGCTCTTGCCAGTAGGCCATGAGAAGGTGCCACATGGCTTTGGATTAATCAGAGATCCTGCCTGGACGACAACACAGCTGAACGGTGTCAAGAGCCTGGATACCGGACATGTGCTTCTCTTCCTAAATTACGGATTATGGTACCCTGAATTAGGGCAGAGGGAGATAGTAAGCACTTTGGGCATCTGTGGGTATCCTAAAGGACTTTGATATTTTAATGGAGACATTAGGTCCCTATTTTAACTCTGTATAGCATTAAATAAATATTTCCTTTCCTTTTCACAAATCTCTGGCTTTGAGAGACATCTTTCCATAAGGCAGCGGACATAACGGACCTTCTGTTGCTCTGTAACAATTCCCTGTATAATCCAATGTCTTCCAAGGTAACAGGAAAGATCCCCTAAATCTAATCACTCATCTCACATCAATCTCTAAATTGATGGTGATGACTATCACCATCAATTTAAAAAATATATCAAAAGTTTCTACAGCCTGTGTGGTGTCATCATGATATCAAAATTAACTCCTTTAACTAAAAAACATTTTGTGCAATTCCATAAGAAACAAATGATATTATTCTCTCTTTGAATATAATTTCTAAAGCTCAATTTTATATTACATATTCAATTCTACCAAATATCTTTATATAAAATAGAGTAGCTTTACTCAAAGCACTGAAGAAAATAATTTCAAAAACCTAAATAGTACATATAACATGCTAATAGATCAAAATTTAAAATATCTGTATTATATATTGAACATATGAATACCAAAACTCCATTTTCCTAGAATGAGAAATTCATTTGTAACAGCAAACAAATTTTTGCCATTTGGGGTTCCAAGAGTAATAGTATAATTCATCTTGATTCTAATAAAAATAAATAACCTCAGAATTCTATGCAAAATAATTTTTAAACAGCAGAAAATAGCTCTCAAACAAATGAAATACATAATATATTCAGGAAAGAACATTTTAACTATATTTCTTTCAACTCAACTTTATAAAATATTAAATATAATCAAATCATTTCCTCAAATATTATTTTTCCAATTAAACAAAAAATTTAACTCTCACTTTAGTTATAAATACAAAGAGTAATTTAGTATTTTATAACTAAATATTAAGTAATAAAATAATTTTAGAACAGAATTCACGATGATGCCAGGCCTAAAACATTGAGGGGGCCTTCTGTTCCTCATGTTCTACTGAAGCCTCAGTTATGGGAGTCACAGCAGACCCTGCCCTCCCATTAACTCCTCAACTAAACTTTAAAGGACTCAGGTGGCTTTCCCAGGGCTACCTGAGCAACTGGAACCCAGCAGAAATCATGAGGATGCTGTGAATTGTTAGGAAAGACTGACAGTGCTGACCTTTAACACATGAACCCATGGTTCAATTATAAGACACTCTCAGTGAAAGCTCAGAAGTGATGAAATAAACTTCTGGATAAGGAAGGCAGTGCTCTCCACCCTACAATTAAGTTATGTCAACTGAAACACTGCTCTCTCTACATTGACTGACTGAACTTAGAATTTTCTTGCAAGTGTTGGTCCTTTAGTCTAAAATCATTTTCCAAATCTTTCTGCCAAGTCAAGACGCTAAGTGACAAGCAATGATGCAAGCAAACATCAATGACTCAAATGTGTGACTGTTTTATAATGCTACATATGTATGTCTCAATATTTAAGTGTTTTCTTTGACTTTTATATATCTGCAGATCTTAGCTCATAATAAGAATCGCATTATATCACAGAGTATTATAAAATAAATGGTCAATCTTGTCCACTAGACAAAGGTCCATCCATTGCATGGTGTCAGAAAAACTATATGGACTTTTTCCTTTCAATTTATTGAAACACTATTCACCCCAAAATACATGGGAGTTTATTAAAAGCTACAAACCATCTGTAAACAAAAAAAATGCCTGTGCCATTTTAACATATGGGAAGAGACATAAGAACAGACAAATTCAAATTCTTAAATGTTAAAAGGAAAGGATGGTGAGGGAAGAGAAGCCTTCCTTCAGACAGGAGGATTAGGGACGGTCCACTGAGGGGTGGTATATGGCTTCCTATAGGAGAGATCAGAAGGAACCAGACCTGTGACTTGGGAGGGATAGCAAGCCAGGTAGAGGCAACGGGGAGACAAAGGCTTGTGGGGAGTGGGGTTGTGTTAAGTGAGTACATATTTGTTGATCTGAAACATCTAGTACACACACACATGTGGTGACAGAGAGGAGCTGGAGATAAGAGCAAAGTCCTAAGACGGAGAACAGGATGGTAGACAACACAGGGGAAGTCAGCTGTCCTGTGGGACATACCTGGAGAGAAGCTTCTCCAGGTATGAGGGGCAGGATGAGCACAAGTCCAGCTGGGTTTGTAAAGTTGCTGGTGGGAGCACAGGAAGATACTTCTATAATACTGCTTCCAATTTTTCAATGGAATACAAACTTGGCCAGCTAATGAATTTACTTAAGAAAATTAGCAATTATCAAAGGTAGGAACAGACTATACTTCTCAAAGGGTTTAACCTAATTCCAATAAATATCAGTACAGCTATTTCACCCTACAATTTGGGAATTACACTATTTGTAGGAAAAATAATTGCTTGCTCTGTTAATCTTATGAAGTCAGATTTGCTAAAATTAAAAACATTTCAAAGTAGTAACACATGCTTATTGTAAAGGAATGTAATAACATAATACATGAAATGGAACCCCCAAACCACCCCAAAGCATCCCTTTATATATAAGGGGATATAATTAGGAGTTAAATCATCAGGAGTTTGCTGTGGAAACTTTATTTTCAGTACTTTAATTTCTTTATAATTTGTTCAGTTATTCAAGCTGATCTACAAGCTCCTTTCAGCCATAAGAGCAAAGAAAAAATAAATAAATAAATAAATAACAGCTCTTAGAAATACAGACCCAATGAAAATACTATAGAGCATATATGCCCCAGCATCTGTGAGGGGGAAAAAGAACTTAATACATTTGGTAATCACTAATTCTCTTAAGAGGAAAACATTTATCAACCATTAGATAAAATGTTTCAGCACTTAAAACAGCAATTTTTCAGGACCATTATAGAACCATGTTGAAGGTAAATGGAAAAAAACCTGTGTAATACTGATAATTTTTTTTTTTAAATGTATACCTACCTAGGTCATATCATTCCAAAACTGAAAGTGGTTTATCAGTGATACTATTTCTACAGGCAGCCTTCTGGAAATGAGTAGTGACAACATACTGTAGACCAAAAATGCTAATGCAATTTCTCAACCAGTATATTTTGAAGAATAAGCAGTTCTACTGCTCACTGAATGCAGAAATAAAGAATTTAAAAAGCAAAATGGCATGCAGATGGGTGGGAATAAACAGAGTTAGTGTATAAAGTATGTATTCTTTTCATCATCAGATTCAGTCACTCAGCTCACAATAAAAATCTTTAAGACCGCCTGCAATGAAAATATAAAACGGCACCTGAGGGTCATAGCTAAAAATGAAAATGTATCGTTATCCACAGTGCAATCTCTACATGTCTCATACTAGCAACTGTATTCTCAAGCAAGAAAATCATCAGCTACTAACAGATTCCCTGTGCAGGTTAATCCACATACCACCAAAGATTTTTTCACTCAGTAGAATTTCTGACTCACTCCCCCGCTGTTTGCAAGCTTGTAGTGCCGCTGGCCAAAGAAGCAATCACAAGGCTAGGCATAAAGGAGCAAGACTGCAGAGTACTCCCTTTCCCTGCATAACTCAGTCCAAAAGCCATTCATAGCAGAAAGGGACCCGGATGTTTAGCAAGTGGCCAACCAGTGCCTTTTTAAGAGTAAGCTTTCTTAAAAGACATCCTTAGATTTAATTGTATCAAAATCACGTATGCTTGCCAAAACCAAAATGAATATAAAAAATGGACACAGACACAGAGATTAAAACTAATGTCATTTCTGTCAGATTATGTTCTTCAGAAAAGAACCAGAAATAATTTTAAAAGATTAATTTTTTTTTCTAATTCTGATAAGATGCCATAGAAGCTAGAATTCAATTCTTAAAGGAGAATGAGGATGAAATACATTAGAAACATGACAGGGATGACAATGAACCAGCCCAACATACCAAACATACTTCCAATAAGCAAGGAGGTAACAATGGATTGGCCAAAAGGTCCATTACATTTTTTCCATAAAATAAAAGACACATTTTTAATTTTCACCAATAACTATTAATTTAGATATTTTGAATATGTCAACTACCTCCGCTATTGGCTTTTAGTGGGTAGAGGCCAGGGTGCTGCTAAACATCCCCCAACACATTAAGACAGCCCCATAGCAAAGAGTTATTTGACCAAAATGTCACTAGTACCAAGAAACTTTGCGAACCACACTGACAAGTTCAATCAGTCACAGCACCTTCTGCATACACTACACAGATCTTTTTTGTTTCAGTTGCATTTTTACCTTTCTTGAAATAATAAATATGCCAAAAATGTGAATTTCCTTCCATCTTCAACATTATAATGGCTGCACAAAAATTCACCAGTTTTGATGTTTTTTTAGAATACACACTGACATGAGAGCTACCAAAACACAATCTAACAAAATTGTTTTGAATGAAGTTAAATGACAACTAAGCACTACTTGAGCCATCATATGGAAAAAACATAATGGACTTTTTGGCAACTCAATGTTATTTAAGGAAAGAATTAGTTACTCAAGCCCATTGTTACCTAAGTAAAGATGGAAGGAAGGCTGTGTGAAACAAGTGCCCACAACACTACACCAGAAATGAAATCCCCAGTTTCACCCGTGCTACGTTGCTCATTTCCACACAGAGAGCCAGTATCTGCCAAACACATTATTATGCTCCCATTTTGTACACAGGGAAAGTGACGCCTGCAGGGCTTACAAAAGCTGGATGAGGCCACACGGCCAGTGAATAAGGGCAGGTTTCCAATCCTGGCATACATGCCCCGGGCTCACTCAGACTGTGTCTTCATGGCTGAATTTAAGGAAGGTTGAAATGCTGCTGGTTGCTCTCAGGAGGAAAGACTGTCCAAAGTGGCCCTGACAGGGGCTGGTAAGGCTCCCTCTGAAATCAGCATGTCTTTTTCAGAAGAATGTCCACCAGGGCCCCTACCTTCCAGTCCTACTCTTCAATTGATGTTTCTAGTCCACAGTTCTTTAATAGTAAAAATATGTAGGGCTCATGAAAAATAATGTATCACATACATATGGGATGCTTTAATCATTATGTTTTAAAATTCAAATTAGTGTAAGATATGTGGCAGTCATATTATCAAGGATTAACAAAATAATCTGTTAATATACATTATTACAGCCAGGTAACATGACAACTCTCTTTTAATTGTTTTGGTTTTATTTTTGGTGTTATTGTGAACATGACACATTTCTGATATCAAAAAAATCTCTGAAATTTTATAATAAAGCAGAATTTAATTTTAAAACAATCTTGATATTTTTAGTTTCTACACTTGCTGTTGCTAGATTCTGCACAGGTTCTGCAAAAGTTTGCCAATTAGGAAATATTAACAAATCCCCTTCCTTTTAATAAAAACTGCAGCATCTTAGAATTTAGAGGCAAGGGCACTTTATTTTTAACCAGATAACCCAAACAGTCATTTGGTTATTCAGTGTTTGTGGGCTAAATAGTTTAAAAATAAGCAAAGAAAATACATTACAGTTACTATCTGGCAGCACCAGAACTAAGCTTACATCCCATTAATGATGGCTGATACAACTGAAGCCCTCTCTGTTCCTACGTCAAAACTTCAATAGCTTCTGCACAGTTTAGCAGGATAACCCCACAGTCATTTCACCAGCCAGTCAGCAGCTGTTACAATCAGATTTCTGAAGAAGTCATCTTCTAATTTTTTTAATTAAGAAAGTATATTTCATATTCTGGAAACTAACTATGTCATCTAGATGGCTCTAAATGTCAGTGAAATGAGAATTTCTTTTAACTTACAAAAGGCTATTAAGCATTTGGGAAAGGAAGGGTATCTTCCCCTATGCAGGCAGATCAGAGGAAAAAGCAATTGTGAGAAGACATGTGACAGTACAGCCCATGGCCTAAACACCCCATACCCATCCTTTCATCACACCACGGAAAACAGGCAAAACCTGGCACCACAAGGACCTACTGACTATAAAGTATGCCCAGGTAAAATCTGGGTAAGTTCAAAATGTTTCTTCACTACTATCTTTTTACTCGCATCCAAAATAGGCTCTACTTTTTAAAAATCTACTTTTGCCCTACATCTTCACAAATGAGGCCTTGATCAAATTATAATAAAAAAATAAAAAAACACTTTCATAAAAACATAACCTTCCCATGATTTGTGAATATATTCATCATATATTATGTGAATATTAGTTATAATACATATTTTCCAAAGTTTAAAAAGTATCAGAATAATACTTTTAGAATAATTATAGCAATATTTTTACTTAAATGTTTTTCATTTATCTAACATTCAGCATTTTTTCATCCTAATAGAGGACTCAACAAATACAGGCTCATGTGAAAACAGACATACTCTGTACACTAGCCATCTTCACTTTAGAAGGAATTAATAAGCAGGTCAGGAATGTCTTGTTCAGCATGAAAAAGGATAAAGCAAAAGCATCATGGCTAAAGACAAAGACAAAAGTGCATAAAATGATAAGAAAAACAGACACTGAAATCGCACCTAAAAATCCTGGCTTTGAGATTCTGAGAGCTGACACTGAATGGTGGGGTGCACAGGCCAGGGTGCACAAGTTAAAGGTGTGGTGCGATGTCCCACTTGAACTGTGTGTTCACCACACATGCCAGGGAGCTTTCCTCACAGGTTGCCTCCTTCAGCATAATTTGTGTATTAGATGAAGTTTTTGCATGACGGAAAGAACTGTAGAACATGGATTTTTCTCTAAAGGTCAGGGCAGTCGCTCCACTACAACAGAGTTCACACTGAGGCTGGAACATTCCTAGCTCCTCCACACTATTTCTGCTAATTGGCTTCAGGCCTATTCACCAAGACAAAGGTAGTGAAAATGGCAGGCTCCCAATTAGCTTAACTTCCCTCAAGGTCCCTATACTTTTGGTCCTAAATTCTTCCAGTCATATATTGTCAAAATTGCTGCCTCCTCTTTTGTGGAATTTATTAGTTGCAATAAACAGTGGGGATATAAGAGCAAGTAAGCATATGATCTATTAACTGCTAACATTAAATTATAGTCTACAAAAAGTCAGGGCAGTGGTAATGGTTAAAAAGAATTCAGATTTCTTAAGCATTGTTAAACATCAGAATTAAGGGTTTTGTTGCTTTTATTGTTTCTTTGGTCTCAAATCAAAATGTCAGAAGCATGAAGACTTTCTCAAGGCAATACAACAACAACCCATTTATTTTTCAAGTCCTTTCTGCTTCCTCTGAGACGTCTCAGAAAACTGAGGTCACAAGACTGACCTAAGGAAAGGATGTTCTTTGAAAGATCCACAGTCCTCTGCCTTCTGAGATGAATCTGGTATAGGATTCAGCTATACACCATTCTGAGCAAGGTGAACTACTTACTGGAAAGCAAGACTACTATTTTTGTAAAAAAAGAAAAAAGTTGAGCTTGACTCCAAGTGCTTCCTGGTACAGAGTTCTAATAAGACACATCACCTACCTTTGGTTATAGAGATATAACTTAGCAATATTACAACAGAGTAATATAAGATTCAGTATTCTCTTATGTAGAACCAATCCCACAAAAAGAGAAAGACACATTCAGCTTCCAGAGGTATCTGCCAACTCAGCATTCTACACACTCTATTATCCTTTTCATCCCTACTGTTTATTCCCACTGGCAAAGCTGATGTGGTCATAATTGCCTTCGAAAAACAGACCTAACAGAGATAATGAGAGACAAGCACTCTAGTAGGAAATAGAGCAAAGCCAAAACCATTGGAAGCATATAAAGTCTAGGACTCTATTGACCTCCTTAGTCCAGATGGCACGAGGGAGACAGCCACCAGTTGTACCCTGGTAATCCCAAATTGTACAGGCAGAGGGAGGGTTGATCTTTTTAACCATATAAAACATTCTTTAATATATGTGATGCCTTCTCTTTATATTTTAATGGCAAAAACTAACAAGAAAAAAAGCCACAGACAAGACATCAGGCCCTTAAAGTCAGATGACTCATAGGGAACAGTTACAAGAATAAATCCATAATAAAACAGGAAGAGCTGGAAGAGATTTCCAGTGTTTGCAGCCTAACTTATTAGATCACTTCTGCCCAAACAACTGTGCTTACATGTAGCCAAAGTTTTAACATAGTTTTGATTAGTTTTTGCTGTTCTTGTCTAGTTAAACAGATTTCAGTCCAGTTAAGTATCTTTCTTATGTGAATTTAGTAAGTGGATAATCATTCTTAAAATTAAATCAAGGGAAAAGATGGTTTTAGGCTCAGAAATCATAGCTAATGTTATCTACATTAGACTACACAGACTAAGGAAGTACTTATTTTTACAAAACTTATCACGTAACAAATACTTCAAATAACTTCAACAGAAACAAATCAAGACAGTCTTTAGGGAAAAAAGTGTGTGTGTGTGGCTTCTATATGCAATCCCCTCAGCTTAAAAAAGAAAGCATTTTATACAAGTTTACAAAGAAAAACTATATTACTTCCTTAAAAAGAGATCTATAACCACATTAGCTAGATAAACTTTTTATTTTTAGAAATAATTAAATGTATCATATTTTAAAGCTCTGAGCTGACAATTTTTTTCTCCTAACTGTGAGATAAAAATGGTCATGTTCACATATTTAGCTAACTGTGCCAATCCTCCTTGCTTTCCCAGAGCCTAACTCCCAGAGCATTCAGTGATGAGCAACTGTGTTTCAGAGAAGTGCCAGGGCCATGCTCCACCCCCAGCTCCAGGAGGCCTGGCACAGGTAGTCTAAACCAAGACTGGTACTCTTACTCCCTTTGATTTATACCTGGGCAGACAAGTAATCCAATTCCCCTCATCAAAACAGGAGGGGCATCTGTTGGGGGGCTTTGCTTTCAAAAAGTACCACAAAGAAGCAAAGGGCACTGTTCCTCCTACTCTGTGCAAGCCATGGTGGTTGGAGCTCCTGCAAGAAAGGATCAGCTCAAGAGCATGGAGCCAGGAGCCCTGTAAAGGCTCCTGGAAGAGACAGAGAATCCAGATTCCCAGGGAGGCCTTCCCTTCCTCCAGGCTTCTTATGAATGAGTAACATTTCCTTTGCAATCTAGATTTTCTGTCATCACCAGACCACTTTAACCAGGCATGATTCTAGCTCCTTGGCAGGTATTGTATCACTTGATACAGCAACTAGGTGAAGCAGACTCTACAATTATCCCACTTGATAAATGAATACACTGAGGTATGGACAAGATTACCAATGTGCCCAAATCTCATATCAAATATCGTATGTGGTAAATAGCTAGTAATCAGATGGTCTGACTCCAGGCCCATACTAAACTATCTAAATCTTAAAAACATTTTCTTCAAAGTGATAATGAAATAACACCAATTACTTTAAAAATATGTGTTATTTTAAGAAAATTTTGTTTTTCCTAAGTAGAACTTCCATGGTTTCTTAATTATTTAAAATTATTTCAATCATACAATGTTTTTGCATGCTAACATTAGTACATTTGCCTTATGAAACTGGTATCAAAGGTAAACTGTCCTTTTTAACAGTTTTATATTAGAACACCACACATACCAAATTATTTTAGAAGGTTCATGCCATAAAACAGACTGAGGTTAATTAAGTAAAACAGAACTTCTTTCCACTGATATCATTAATCTAAATTAAAAATCAGCTAGTCTGTATCTAGGCAACATAATTATTAATATTTAAAAATTATTGAAACAGATAAACAAAAAACATTCTCTCACTGAGTACTCACTTAGTCTCCCACCCATGTGAACATTTTAAGAAAATAACTAAGTGATGAAATAACCAAATATGGGAATTTTTAACATCAAAACTATTAAAACAATAAAGAAAACACTGTGACTGACAGTAAATAATTAAGACTTAAAAAAACAACCCTGGAAGAATTTTATTTTTACAAAACAAAATTTACGAGATGAAATCTTAGTCTTCATATGACGAGAACAATTCTGCAAGCAGCCCTCCTCCCCATGACAGGAGGCCGCTAGAAAGCAATTCCAATTTCATGAATTATAGGTGGTTCCCATGCAGAGTGAACTAAGCAATTCTAAAAATGTATAAACCTAAAGGAGATCCTTGACATGTATGAAAGGATAAGTCCCCAAACCTGACAAATAATCTAAATTCTGAAACAACACTATAGTATATATTTCTCTTCTAAAATAAAGTCACATATAACAAAATTTTAATTTGTCTCTTCATATCCTTTGACTTACTACCTACAAAGGAAGAGAGGAACCCATAAGTAGCCTGGAAAGCCTGCTTGTAATCTGCATTATTCACTCCAAATATTTATGCCATGGCCATATAACAAGCCCTGAAGTTGTGATGTTTCAGAATATACAGCAAATATTTATAACTGCTTATAAGAGATCTGTGTTCAAAATACTCTACATTAATTTTAGAGAGACTCTGACATAGAGCCTGTTACTTAACTAAAGTGTGTTAGAATAATTTACCTTTAATCATGATTGTAATGGAGGGGGAAATTCTGATGTGTGGATTAGGAAGTTATATCAAAGATACATATAAAATGTGTTACCTGTTCTTGCTTCTCCAGCCACTTGTCCACCATCGGGTGACTAGCACTCAGAGACGAGCGAGCACTGTCTCTCTGAAACTGGTTAGACCAGTTACTGGTATCCCGGGGGAGGCTTCTGTAGTTTTCATCTTTCTATTAAAAAAGAAACAAAGCTTTCCTGTAAAAAAACAGACCTTGCAAATTAATGATGCACCTGGTTTGTCAAAAGTAGCAGAAAAATGATTCCACATATTTAAAATACTTTTAAAAGCTTATACAAAGTAGCTGATTCAGGACATTTCACCTAGATTAGACCTGAGAAATGGAACCATACGCCAAAGATAAGGAAGTTGAACGACTTCAGCAACAAAGGCAGCAACATGTGCACACAGGAGACAAAGTAAGATACTCTGCACTCCCTGACTAACCCATATCCCCAAGCCGGGTACATGCGTATGTATTTCCATACAAAAGTTTTACTGGTGTTTCCTTCTTATTTCCAATCTTACAATAATATTGTTAGATATTTTCTATAGTTTAGCAAAAATGTACAAAATAAGGAAGACTAATGAATTTGGCTCCTTATTTTAGATCTCTGTAGTTTTCTGACTTTGAGCAAGAGACATAAGATCCTCCGAGCTATTCTGTTACCTACTTCACAAGCTATTTTATTCATAAGCAATAATTCAAATATCAAGTAAAGAAAAAAATTAGTCTATCCCAATACATGGTACATAATAGACACATGACTGTTCACCCCAACATGCTTATGAAAGTGACATCTTTACATAAAAACCTTAGTAAATATTTATTTAAAATGCCCCAGACCAACCACATGCTATTGGATGTTCCTTTAAAATAACAGCCTAAACAATTTTCCTGTCAAGCTGTAACACTTAATTTTAATGTTCTAAAAATAAATGAGAAGGCTAGGATAAAACAGGGAACTCAAACAATTCAATAACTAAATCTAAATAAATATTTCCTATAAGAACAAATGAAAAATGTTAACCTGACTTCAACCCACTTACATTAATGACCTACTTTAAGAAAAGCAGCAAAACCTTCTTCTTCTTTTTTAATCAAAATTCCCAGGCCCTTTTTTTATTTGCAGTAATATCAAACCATCCATTTACAAAGTTTCTGGTCTCCCATTGTAGCAGCTAACTCCCGTTTTTCGCTTCTGTACACTCACTCCCACTTTGCTTCTGAACACCCAGCTTCCGATAAGGACTCCTCAAGGACATCTCAAGGCTAGAGTTACTTTGGAATCAGCTTCTGTACCTCCTGCTTTTGCCACGTATGATAGGGTGTCTGGGGAGCTATAAAAGCCCTGCCCAGCAAAGGTTCGGGGCCCAGAATTTGGAGACTGCCTCCTCTGGGTCCACGCGGATAATAAAGCCTCACTCCGTTACCCCAAATCGCGCCAGAGTCATTATTTTCCGAATTATTTTCTGTAACATTTTGGTTCCCTGACCAGGAAACGACTCACGGGAGCAGGCTGTTTGCCTCTGGTGAGGGCAGCCGGGACTGACAGGGCAAGCCAGTGGCCGGAGGTAAGCACGTGCCCCGGTGATTTCGGGACCTGGAAAGCTGTGGCTCGCCTCCGCCTGGGGTTCCGAGCCGCCCTTCAACCCGGGCAGGCGGGGAAAGGGGACTGAGGCTTCTCTGGAAGGTGCAGGATGGGTAAGTGCCCCGGGGACCAGACCCGAGACCAGGAAGGGGGCTGATCACCCCTGAAACAGCAATCTGAGAATCTGGGCCGAGCAATTGTGAGGCCCAGACCGGTAGACCCTTTCTCGGGAGGGAAAAGTAATAAACTCTGCGAATTTGTGTGTGAGAGAGAGAGTGAATGTGTTTGTGGCTCCATGGGCGTCAGCCTACAGAGCATGAGTGGGCCCTAACCTACAGTTCCTCAGTCTGTCATAAGGCATAATGGCTGGGAAGTGAACCTGGACTCTACACGGGCAGCCTTAGCTAAGACAGACCTAAGTTCCTCGCAAGAGGAGAGGCCAGGAGGGCAAGTGAGAGAACCCTACAACCCTTTGTCTGTCTGTGCTGTAAGGGGAGGAAATGTGGGGAGCTTCCGGGCAGAGGAAAGATGCCCGAATGTGCTGCAGACACCTGCCCACCAAAACACAAGCACAGGTTCTCATTGCAAAGACCCCAAAACATCCCATTTATCAGGCCACCAAAAAGTCAAAGAAAAAGACCCAGATTTGCCAAAAGGAGATTCGGTTCCTAGGTTTCTGAATAAGCCAGGGTCAAAGGACATTAGGAACTGAAAGAAGGGCTGTAATCAGTCAGCAAACCAGACCCACAAGCAGAAAACAGTTTCGGGAATTTTTAGGGACAGCTGGATTCAGCCGAATATGGATTCCAGGGTATGCAGAAATAGCTAAACCACTGTACCAGGCTCTAAGGGGGACCGAGACTGCCCCATTCAACTGGGGACCAGAGCAGCAGAGTGCCTTTGAAAGACTAAAAGAACCCCTGGTCAGAGCTCCAGCCCTCGGCCTGCCCAACCCTGACAAACCGTTCTCCCTGTTTGCCCATGAAGGAGATACGGTAGCCCTAGGGATCCTGACTCAGGAGGTCGGACCTTGGCACAAGCCTGTAGCCTATCTGTCCAAGTAGCTAGACAATGTTGCAGCAAGATTGCCCCCTCTTGGTTGAAGGTGATAGCAGCCACAGTAATCCTCCTGCAGGAGGCAGATAAGCTAACCTTGGGACAGAAGATTAGCTTTCACATGCCACATGCTGTAACCAGCCTCCTACCTGGACAAGGACACAGATGCCTCTGGTTCTGAAGGTCTTTAACAGAGGTCCAAGGGTGACCATCTGACTTATAAGGTGTTTGCAAGGTCTAAGCTTTAGGAAAACTGCAAAATGTGCCTGCAAATTTAGGGACTTTTAGTAGAAGGTACCAGTGGTGCTAGGGATTTTTTTGCTGCTGCATACTAAGTTTAAGCATAGTCCTTCCCAGTGTGGGAAAGAAACTAGGATTAAAAATGAATAATGGTTAAAAAGCTGGATGTGTAAGAATATGTATAAAGGATGTGAAAGTTTTAAACCTGGAAGAAAGGAAACCTCAACTGCACTTTTTCTGGCATTATAGGAATGTGGTTTCAGTAGGGTATTGCTTCTTAGCAGAATCCTGTATCTGTAAGACCTAATTTAAGGTCGCCTGTAACCAGTTGGGGAGAATGCCCTTGTCACTTGGGACCCAGGAAGGGTCATTTGGGGCTGATGTTTTTCAGTCTGAGGTGAAAGAGCATGTCTCTGCCAAGAGACCGGGCCTGAAAAAGCATGTCTCTGCAAGGCACCAGTGGATGCATTGGTGCAAGAGAATGCCTCTACCTGTGTATTGTTTCAGATTTTGCTCTGTACCTGCTCTGAAAAGGAAATTGAGGATTCCAGGGAAGGTTAAAACTTCATAATCTGTAGGAAAGTGAACAAGGAAAAGGAAGATTAGAAGGTTTGTGAATGTTGCAGAAGGTCTGTGGGAAACTGTAAAGATAAATGGAAAAGTGAAAGTTTGGGGAAGAAATTATGTGGTGTTAGTTAGTAATGGAATGTATAAGGCATAGAGATGCAATTTTGGTGATATTAGAAGGAAAAAGATTTTCCTTCATACTTTGTATTTTTCTCCCTACCTGATCCCTCCAGAATTTGGCATTCTGATGGAGTGACTGATGACAAGGTTTCTTTGCATACAACCAATAAGACCAGTTGTTAATAGTGGTTTTGTTAACCAAGATTTTGACTGGAATGTCACCCCTGAAGGAGGCATGTATGGGTTCTGGTTGTCACCAGAAAGCCCTGAGGAACTGGGATTGACTTCCGAAGCTAGCAAAAGCCCACAAGAAAAAGCCTGGTACTTTGGTTGGTTGTGCGGTTTGTGCCAGTCTTTCCAGGGAAGGAACGAAGGTTGCTTTCCTGAAAGATGGCTAAAAAGGAACCTGTAGGCACAATGGAAGGCTCAAAGATTTGAGTGCAACGACTAGTACAGGCAAAGCCAGATGGCAGATGTGTGGCTCTGCTTCTGTGCCCCGAGGGGCAGACTGAAAAGTCAATCTAAGGGTTCCCTGTATGAGTTCCAGCAAAGCAGACTTAAAGATCATAGGTGATCTAGGTTGCTCTTGGTGTGTTTATGCAAACAAACAGCCAAAATTAAAAGCAGGACCCAAAGTAGCCCCTGTAATAACAATGATGGTGATTTTAAGGAGAAAAATTGTGATTTAAGGAAAATCACAAAGCTCAGTATCAGACATCAGAATGGTGCAGCTAACTGTCTTGGAAGTTTGCTTTCATTTGAAAGTTGAAACTGGGTCTGTAATGTCACCAAGGATGTACAATTACAGGCAGGAAGGACCTTGCAACTGAGTGTCTTCCCAAAGGACCATCTCAAAGCCACAGAGACTGTTTTGGGGATTGTTGCATGAATTAACCTGTGTGTTCTGTTTTCATAGGGCATATGCCTATGACCTCATTACCTTGGTGATTGGTTGCAATATAGGCCTCACTTGAGAAGCCCATCTTCATCATCGCCCCATGAGGCTCAACAGTTTGGCTGAACTAAGTGGTTGGGTTGGTGAAGGGTTGGGGCAGTCTGTGGGCTTCACTTTAGAACTAATTTGCCCTTTTCTGCCTTGATGGCCTGGACAGACAGGGCCCAGATATCTGAAAGGAGGGAAATCCCAATATAGTCCCCTCAGCCTCAGTGAAGTATACTGGGCCACCAGAGTTTTGGATAGGTGTAACATGCCTTGTATACCTTCCTCCAGATAAGCTGTTTCTTTACCTAAGACCCTGCCTTGGTCATTTAGTGGTTATGATTTAATTGTGCTTCCAACTCTCTTTTCAAATCTATCTCCTCCAGAATATGACCTGACCAGAATGCCAACTGTCCAGTAATGCTGGCCTTTGGACACCAAGCCTGCGACTTCCTGGTGACTGCCAACTGACCAGGATTCTGTAAAGTCCTTCCCCTTACAGGAAGGACTCCCTCTGTGCTGCACCCCCCCTCATTCAGGGCACCCCTGACCCAAGGGTAGGTAAGATAACATTCATGTCCAGCTGGAAGTAGTTACAAGAAGATGAGACCTTCGTACATTGTCCTTTATATGATTATAAACTTTGCCAGAGGGAGGAGATTCCATGTGGTTTCACCAGAGTACAGGCCCCCACAGCTTTGGTAGAAGAAAATATCCACAAACTCCAGGATATCCAGAACAAGATTAAGAACCAGGACCAACCTTGGGCATCCACCCCTTGGTGGCAATCTATCATGTATTCAGTTTTAGCCCCAGTCTTAGGGCCCATACTCATCCTTTTCCTTGTCGTATCCCTAGGACCTTGCTTACTCCGCACCCTTACCCAGCTGACTGAGGCCACTGTAACCCGCAAGGCCACCGCGAAAATCCTCACCCTACAGAGACACCATTACCAGAGACTGCAACCCACCCAAATTGAGGAAGAAGAATATGCAGACTATTATGTTGATGCTAAAACAGACACTAGTGCTGTTTAGCATCAAAGGAGGGAATGTAGCAGCTAACTCCCATTTTTGGCTTCTGTACACTCACTCCTGCTTTGGCTTCTGAACCCCCAGCTTCCGATAAGGACTCCTCAAGGATACCTCAAGGCTACAGTTATTTTCGAATCAGCTTCTGTACCTCCTGCTTTTGCCATGTAGGATAGGGCATCTGGGGAGCTATAAAAGCCCTGCCCAGCCAAGGTTCGGGGCCCAGAATTTAGAGACTGCCTCCTCTGGGTCCGCATGCGTAATAAAGCCTCACTCCGTTACCCCAAATCACGCCAGAGTCATTATTTTCCTACTTATTTTCCGTAACACCATCAGCTGGAAGTAACTAGGGATGTCTGTGGAATGGATCATGTGGTTGTTTGTGTCCACTCTGGTGGACACAAGGAAGGAACACACCTGTCACCAGAACACAGGGGTAGCGGCATCCTACTCCAGCTGGAATCCAGCAGGATCACCGAGTGTGCCACCTGCACACTCAGAGGAAAGGAGGAGAGATGCTCTTTATTTGTTTTCAACGCCAATTCATTTGAAAGAGTGAACAAACCATCATCATTAAGCTAAATGTATTAATCACTGAGGCCTTCAGATTAAGACACATTTTTTTCTTTTTCTAATACCCTGCCCTGAAATAAATTTACTAAAAAAATCCCCAAGATTTAGCACAAATACTACAATTTATACTTGCTTTCCTCTTTCCTTTCTTTAGACAAACACCAAATAAAATGCAGGTGAAAGAGATGAAATACAACTAGGTAAAAGCTGCCTTAGAAAGTTACATGACTCCTACAGAATCTAAAACAATTATGCTTTTAATGTGAATCTATTTAAAATAAAGCGTTTGGGTACTGCTTTTTAAATAAGGTAACAGCCATACTGCTAGAAAGTCCCTGAGTGGAAAAAATAGATTAAGAACCAGGTTTTCAAAACCCACAAGGCCAGTTGCTTATACTTTATTCATTTATCTGTGGTCATGGAGAGCATCCCAATTTTCCGTAAAATCCTCCTGCCTATGCTGCAATATCACAACATAAAAGATTCGGAGCACCACTAGACAGAGGACAGGGTTTTTGTAGAAATCATAAACCACAAACCATGATGTTGGATTATGTCAGAATGGGAACATTCGGTATGGATGGTCGGATGAGAGATACCATAATGTCAAAAATATTCTTCTTAATAACTTTATTAAGGTTAAGCTGTCTGTACAACTTATATACATGATCAAGTCTTACTCTTCATTTCTTAAACCATGAGCAGCAAATATAAACATAGAAACAAAAAAAGTGTAATACAGTGTACTACAATAGGCTTGCATTGTGTAGGCCTTAGCAATAGACCAGGATAGTGGGTTTTTTTCCACTCATGAGTCCCATCAGAGAATAAAACTTAAAAATGAAGTGAAAGTCTTGGATGTATGCTGTGATGCATGAAAAAATTTATGTATGTATAGCAAAATCTACACATATTTACCAGTATAAAGTTTAGCATGGAATGTTTTAAGTTTTTTAATTAACCTATAGAAAATAAACTTTTAAAACTCAATAGTAGAATTAAACATTAGTGGCAAGTACTTTTTACTAGAAAACTTAGTACATTTCTGGTCAGTGCAGCTCAAGAAACTGTGAGGGGAGATAACCACGAGGGCAGAGAGATGCTGGTAAGATTCAGATGCAGCTCCAGGCCAGAGACTTGGGATTGACTGTGTTCATGGGAATGTGGAAATAGTAAAATAAACTGAGGATGCAGACAACGTCTAAAGAAAGAATGAAGCAAACAAAAAAACTAAAGCTCGTGTATCCCCAAATACTAAGAACCCCTCCTTAAAATTTGAGCGAGATAACTTAAGAAGCAAAACTATGGTTCACGTGATGACCCATAAGCTTACTGATAAGAAATTCAAATAAGTCATAAAATGTGGATAATCTTACCAATGACAGAACTTTAAGTGTCCATGAACAGAAGAGGGATAGGAAGTATGGAGAAACACAAGTAGAATTTTTATGTCAAGGACATTGGGGCCAATGACAACTGGCTGGGAGGCTGGCAATTCTATTCATTTTCTTCCTCTAAGGCGATTATAATACCAACTTTTTACTTTGAAAATAATAAAACACAAAACATTAAAAATATATTCTGACTTAATAAAAACTTATTTCAGAGAATCTAACACTGTCAGTAAATTAGGGGAAGCTTGTCTTTTCAGAAAAATGCCAAGTAGTAAAAGTAGAATAATAAATAAAATCACCATTTTCAACTAATGAAATAATTCATTCAGGCAAAGATAATCAATGGACGTTAAAATGTTTAAGTAAAAGGTTAACACTGAACTGGGTGTTTGCAAAGTAACAAAATACCACTTGCAAAGAGAAAAATATGTCTTTAAAATGAAGAGACCAGATATCACAAACTTCTCACTTTCCTTGGTGTAGAGAATCCAGCATGCTACTACTGGTACTCCATTTGATTCCTTCTAGATCTCTGTCAATGTTCCTCTTCCCATAAATGGCTCTAATTTTGACTCTGTATAATCTGCTTACTAGTGTCTCCCCAGACAAGCTCAAAAAGTGAACTTTTCAAACCTTCCTGCCAACAACTTCTAGGCACAGGTCACCAACACTAAATTTTACCTGAATTCATGATCCAAATTTCCCAACAGGATGTCCCAAAGATACCTGAAAATCAACAGACTCAAAATGAAACTCAACTATTAATTCTGGTACCGTTTTGAAAAATATTCGTATTCCTCTCACTAACTTTCTGCCTCTCTAACCCCACAAGTGCTAGATATTGGTAATTGCTGTTCTTTGTCAAGATTTTTTACTTTGGCCATCAGGATCAACTTATCTTTCTTCTGAAACTGCAACAGCCTTCTACCTGGACATTAGCTCACCCTCTCCTACAGTGTTTGTTCTATGACACTATCTACAGACAAGTTTTCTAAATATACATTAGGTCACATCACACCTGACAAGCACTGTGGGTGACCAGAGGACACTGCAACCAAGTGTGGTTGGTGTGCCACATGCCTCTTCACCTCCACTCATCATCTTTCTGGGCCTACAAAACTCCAAAAACATTTCTTCTGTAAAAACACCATTTTTCAACTCCCATTTCAGAGGCTACTTTCTCTAAGAAGCATTCCCTGATTATCAATAGAACTAATAATGTCATGCTTTTTGTTACCACACTATATTCTAATTTTATGTCTAATTATATCTCTGACTTATAATTTAGTTAATTTTTTTAATTAGTATTTCTATTACAGTGAAACCCAGGCAGAACATCAGTATTCACCTTTGCACTCAAGCACTTGGTTCAGTGGCCAGCGCCCACAGCTTTTCTTGAATATGGTATTTTCTATTTTCACATCGTTTCAGAATACTAACACTTTAAAAGAACACTTCAATAAGTTGTTTAAAAAATTGATAAGGGAATGCCTTAAAAACATAAATATAAACTTCAGTGAATGTGCAGTAACAGAATTTTCAGATCTACACTAACAGATGTATACCACTGCTGTGTGTCTATTTCAATTGAATGTCTCTAAAAAATGTGATTATTTCCAATCAAGTCTAAAAAGCAGTGTGGAATAGCTTTAGTTACATCAATCAAGGCATGGAATTCATGCAGCAGGCCACCACAGGATAATCACAGAAATGCAACAGGTACCCATCAAAAGGTCTGTTCTATTGAACTCTACCTGAAGAACTCTACAGTTTCATATTCTTAGATCAATTCTGGGAAGTTGATTGAAAAGAATAATAAAATTGATATTAATTCACATAACAAAAATGTTTTGCTAATTCAACATTGTTATAGTAAAATCAATAATGAATTCATATATTAACTGATTTTTGTGACATGTGACAAGTAAATTGCAATAATCTTCAGTCATTTTCAGGTAACTGAAGAATTTCTAAAATATATTATTAATCACTATGCAAAATATATATTATTTTGTTAATAATATGATGCAGGTATTACTAGCCTTTTAGCCATGATGTAACTGACAATTCTACCTGACATTTGGACCAAGTACATACAGAAAGTAAAGTTTTATAAAGCTATGATCCTATATGTACAATATGAGTGCATCACTCAACATCATAACTTTAATATATTTTCTACTTCACAATACATAGTTTGATATTAATTGTTTCTAACTGAAATGTATACAATATGTTCTGTTTTCAATCTGGAAACATTTATTTTGGTGTAAATGATTTTTAAATGCTAGTCTTCACTATGCCTATGTAAGACTAGCTACATCTTGCATGAATCAAATTTGAGTCAACTATTTTTACAAAACCTATATTGTATAAACTAAAGAATGGAACACCAAACCAACAAACTTTTTTGCCATTAATATTTTGAAATAAGTTGGAGCTGTGTTTGTAATAAATTGCAGATTGTGATTTTAAATCAGTTTCATTCTACGAAAAAATTAACGCCTCCAATTTGTATATTGGTAAACTTCAAAGTAAAACAAATCTTTTCCTTTAGATTTATAAAAGTTTGTCAGTAGTACCAATATGCAAAATCCTAAAGATTACATTTTTCTAGAAATTTGTCCATTCACCTAGGTTTCAAATTTCTTGGCATGTAGTTCTTCACAGTAATTTCTTACAATCCTTTGTATTTCTGGGGTATCAGTTGTAATCCCTCCTCTTTCATTTCTGATTGTGTTTATTTGGGTCCTCTTTTTTCTTTCCTTGATCAGCTTGCTTAAAGGCTTATCGATTTTGTTTATCTTTTCAAAGAACCAGCTCCTGGATTTATTGATCCTTAGAATTGTGCTTTTAGTCTCTATATCCTTTAATTGTGCTCTGATCTTGGTTATCTCCTTCCTTCTACTTGCTCTGGGCTGTCTTTGCTGTTGTTCCTGGAGTTCTTGTAGGCATAGGGTTAGGTTGTTTTTTTTGAAATGTTTCTCTCTTTTTTAGGTAGGCCTGTATCGCTATGAACTTCCCTCTGAGGACTGCCTTCACTGTGTCTTGTAAGTTTTGGGATGTTGGGTGTTCATTTTCATTTGCTACCAGAAACTTCGATTTCTTCCTTGATCTCATTCTTAATCCATTCATTGTTTAATACCATGCTATTTAATCTCCATGAATTTGAGTGTTTTTGAGTTTTTTCCTGGAGGTTGGTTTCTAGTTTCAGGTCCTTGTAGTCTGAGAAAATGCTTGATATGATTTCAATTTTCTTGAATTTGTTGAGGCTTGTTTTGTGTCCTACCATGTGGTCTATCTTTGAAAATATCCCATGTGCATTTGACCTTTTTTCCCCTCTAACTTTAATCTTCCATCTTTGAGGCTGACCCACTCAGCTTTGCTGCTGGATGGGAAACTTTTCCTCCTACTAGAAAAAAATAGATGTTCCTGCCTTGAGCAGGAATTTTTCTTATCATCTAAAAATTTACTGCCACATCATCAGAGGCCAAAAGCTACGCAGGCTGAGAAATGCATATTAATTCACTTCTCCCTGGTAACAGTACCCTGGGTGTGGAGTAAATTTCTTCCACTGATAGAAAAGGAGCTGTCCTCTCACCTCCTAACCTCCCCCAAGCTAACTGCAATTCAATAAAATCACACAGAACCTACCAATGCCTTGGAGAGAGCTTATTCCTGGCTTGATAAGCTGCAACTCCAAGGCTTTTTTATCTCTCCAAAACAGCTATTTACCTGATGGTCAGATTTCTTGGCAAGCTCACACTCCTAAGTTGCAGGGATGTATTTGGAATATTTCATGAACATTATGCATATTTCTATGTTAACATAAGAAATCCAGCTACTTTTTCACTTTGTTTCAATGCAAAAATTCCAAACACATATTTTTTAAAGATTTTATTCATTTATTTTTAGAGAAAGAGGAAGAGAGGACGAAACAGAAGGAGAGAAACAGCAATGTGCGGTTGCCTCTCATGCGGCCCCCACTGGGGACCTGGCCTGCAATCCAGGCATGTGCCCTAACTGGGAATCAAACCGGCAATCCTTTGGTTTGCAGCCTGCACTCAATCCACTGAGCTACGCCAGCCAGGGCCAAACACATTTAAAAAAATAAATAATTAGAAATTGTGCCATATTCTAAAATACAAAATATTCAATGCATATAAATTTCACTTTTACTCTTCTATGCATACTGTACTTTCAAATATTCCAATGATGTTTTCAGATTTTAAATTCACAGTATGTTTCAATATTCAATTGTAACCAAAGAGAATCCAGTTTGCTGCTTGATCATTTCCCGAAAAAACAAAAGACACATTTTCGGGATGTCTAACATGAAACTATGAGACTAAAGTATAATTAATAACTATAGCTAATTTTAATTACATGAAGCTTGCTAATATCATCAGTAATCATATTGCTGATTGAAGTAGCAGATCCATTCCCCTCTCTGGGGCCAGAGTTTTATACCTCCTGATGGCTACACCAGATCATGAATTTGGAAAAATTGCCAAGGCAAAAGCTTAGAAGATAACAACCATTAATGTTTTGTAAATAGGACTATTATCAATGTACTTTCCTGATCTTCACATCACCCATTAAATAATAATTGAGAACGAGAGACAGACAGAGAGACAGAGACGAGGAGGGAGGATAAATCAACTCCTATGAAACAAAAGAGGTTCGATAACCAAGTTGTAAACAAAGGCAGTTTGACAGTTCCTATTCTTTAACCCAATGCCTATAGAGACATTTTTTTTAAAAAATAAACACACAGAATTTTACTCTGAACACAGTATTTATCATCCTACACACATGGTTATTTTGATATAATAACCTAAAAAGCATTATTTAAAATCTATGGTGGCCAATGTGCTACATATAATTCCTGATGTTACTGATCTGAGAGCATGCAATTTCCACACTGGCTGTCACTCCTGTTTGTAAATAAGTGTAAATACTGGTACGTGTATGCATCTCACTTTCCTTCTTGATATTTGCTTTCCTCCACTTTCTCAATCATTATTAATGAAAAGGGTGGAAGAGACAAAAGAAAGAGTATGTGTTTATAAATTTGTTTATACTTTTTTTTTAAAGACTTTGTTTATTTTTAGACAGAGGGAAAGGGAGGGAGGGAGAAAAGCATCAGTGTGTGGCTGCCTATTGCATATGCCCTACTGGGGACCCGGCCCACAACCCAACCTGGGCATGTGCCGTGACTTGGAATCAATCTGGCAATCCCTTGGTTCTCAAGCTGGCACTCAGTCCACTGAGTCACACCAGCCAGGGCTATTCATACTTCTCACTGAAACTAAAACAAGACAAAGAGAAAATTCTAATATCCATACATTTTTGTCAAAACAATATTTTGTCTAATAGTAGACTATATATCATTAGTGACAGAGATGTAGCTTACTAAAATGTGACAGAATTTGCAATGAGACACTGATTACACCACTTTTTTAATTTTTAAAAAATTGTAACTTTTAAAAAATTTTTAGATGAAAGTATCAAAATCCTGATATTGAGAAGGCCAAAACATTTATTATAGTACCTCTGTATCTCAAATTTCATAAAAAATAAGTATTTTTAAATCTCTATTTTAATCTTCTTTATAAAGAGGATTTAAGTTTTTAACAGAAATTAGTAGCAAAAATTAAAAATTATTTACCCAAGCAAATTTTCTTTTTGTTAATATACAAAATCTCCTACCAACTACATCAAATTTTATTGTTTTTTTTTTCCCTTTGAAATGGGCACACAGTTCTTAGAAGTCATTCTGGCCTGAAAAATCTGAACTAATGTCTTTTCCAGTATTTATGATATATGCTCAACATCTTCTAGATCACAGAGCTACATTAGATCAGTGGAAAACTCAAGAATGTTCAATATGCCAGAAAAAATTCATGTGTACTCTGTTTAGTACAGAGGTGTATGTTTGAGAATTATGATTAACTTTGCAAATAAGTTTCCTGTCACACAGCAAATCTTTGAGGTTGATATGCTGACAAAACCAGAAGCATAATATTTTAGTTTTATATCACAACCTACAACTGGCCAGCACCATGTTAACAGTGTTAACATCAAATAGGAAATCCCAAGTACATGGACCCACACTGGGCCAGAAACATAAAGGAATCTGATACAAAGAAGAGCTGGGCCCTGGTTGGTTTGGATCACTTGTAGAAGTGTCATCCTGTGACCAAAGGTTTGTGCGTTTAGTTTCCGGTTGCGGCACATGCCTAGGTTGCATGTTCATCCCTGGTCCAGGTACAGGTGTACGCAACCCCCAGTCCAGATCCCTGGTTTGGGTGCCTACAAAGGCAACTAATCAATACTTCTCTTGCACTATTGTTTATCTTTCTCTCTTCCTCTCTCCTCCCCCCCCTCAAAAAGCAAACAAAAATGTCCTCAGGTGAGGATAAAAAAAGAAGGGTTGCTCACATCTCTCCCAGAGAACCAGGTCACCTTGTAAAGGCCATGATGTTTCCAGGTGACACAGCACAGACTGCTGAAGCCACCACATCTGCTGGTGTAGCAGTCCAGAAAATCCAGACAAAAGAAAGATCAGCAAAACAGCCTCATTCAGGCTACTTCTGTGAATGAATTTCCCCAGTTGTTCCTAACAGCTCAACATTCAGAGCACCGTGAAAAACTTCAGATACAGAATTTTAAAGCTGGAAGAAAAAACCTACAAAACATTCAGCTCAACCTCTTACTGTCTAAAAGAAGAAACAGTTCAGAGAAGTTGTGGTAAATGCTCTGTAGAGCTTAGGATGACTAATCAGTCCACATGGTTATTATTAACCACTTTGAATGCCCAGTTTCTGAGTAATGAGATTTCCAACCTCTCACTTCTGATCCGACCAGGAATTATGGTTTCCTGGGTCATTTCTGATATCTAGCCATTCCTACACAGTGATCCCTGAGTTATCTCCTGAGTTCTTGTAGATAAAGTAGGACAAAGCCATTACTTAATCTTAAAGCACAAATTATACTTATATTATAAAGAGTTGGTTCACTAATAAATATTAGTCTTATAAATAATCATGAATAAAATATTTGTTTTATATTCAATGATTTTTTGCCAGGTATAACCAGGATTATCTCCTTTATCCTATGAAAATTTGCATAAGGTGGTGGGGAGAAAAAGATAAATGGGGAGAAAAATTTATTATTTTTTCAAGTTATAAAAATGTTAGCTCCACCTGCATTCTGAGAAACTGAAGAAAAGAGAGAGATAGAAGAGAAGCCACAAGGAGAGCAGCTGCCATGTTATTTCTTGACAGCACTTCACAAAACCCACACCGCCATATCACTGTCCTAGAGCCACAAGTGTCCCACTAGCAGTGAGAGTAAGGAAGAGAGAAATGGGCCACCATGTCTGAGCCTCCTCCTTCAACCAAGGGCAAGGGTATGAGGAAAAAACAAAAGATAAATATTCAGGTCAGATGACATATGGAAGAGCCTTAATCGTTTTCTAAAACTAAAAGATTAAGACCAACCTCTGACTAATGCTGCTTGACTCTAAAGAGCAAATTTAACTCTGAAACATTTTTAAAATATTTTTTGAAGTGCTACATATTTCTTATTTTGAAGGCAAGAAATACCCATCCACATTTCATTTTCTTCCAAAAATACATAATTCTAAATGTTTATATCTCAAAACCAAAACTGTAAATAACAATAGCATTTTGCAGCGGGAGCAATTTGCATAACACCAAGAGAAGGGAACAGATGCTAGGCATGAGTGACAGAATTTAAAGTATTTACAGTAACTGCCTAATTCCAAAATAAGTCTAGTCTTACACACTATCTAAATATGCTATATAATTTTTTATATTTATCTAAATATTTTCACCTTAATTTTAAAAGTTATACATTCAAATAAATTGCTAGAATTTAAAAATCAAGAAACTTATTCCATGTGTAAGTACATTGCCAATGTAAATATTAGCACTTCCTTCTTATCCTTTTCAATCCACAATCTTAACTTCAGTGAACTGGGTGGATCTGCAGAACAACTGGCTAAATTACCATGAAATTCCTGAGTACAGTCTACAATTTAGCTTTCTTGAAGTTTTCCTCTTAATTGTGAAACTGCTTCCTCATATAAAATAGCTCCACAGATACATTTTTGAAAATGTTATTTTCACTTATAATTCCATCCTACTTATTGATTCTTATGCAATAAGGATTTTTTTCTAGAGAATTCCATGTCCATGTGGGAGGCATTTAGCAGAAAGAAATCAGTCATTAAAACTTCTAAAGAATTTGGTCCTTCTTTTCACCCCAACAGCAGAAAAAGCATGTGCTCTGAGCAGAACATGAATTATCACAGAAACTATTTTTTGCCCTCGAAGTGTAAGTGGAAAGTAAAATTTATAGAAATGTGATTATGGAAAAATTATAAGCAATTCCTGTAGAAACTCCCACCTGCCCCACCCCCCCACACAAAAACCTTTAACAATCGGAGAAAAGTGGAAACAAACCTGCTGTTGCACCAGGATGTCTTAACGCCCAGCTACTGGAATGCAGCATGTCTAAAACTAATAATCATTTCTTAAATTCAGGCTTGGCATGGGGAGACTGATAAGCATAAATCAGCATTTAATAAAATCAGTTGATTTTTTTTATATAACTTATTTACAAAGAGAAAATACACTTCAGGGAATGAGCAGGTATGTCCAAAGGATCACACAAACCCTCAGGCTGATTTGTGGTTCCACACATTCAATTAGTGCTACCTGTCATTCTCTCACTTGTAAAGCTGGGGTTTTAAAAACTTCTCATTTTGGAAGAAGTTGGGATTTACAGAACAGTTGCAAAAATAGTACACAGAATCCCTATACACTCTTCACTCAACTTCCTCCAATGTTAACATCTTACATATAACCTCACTATATTTATCAAAACAAAGAAATCAATGCTGGTAAAATACTATTAACTAAAGACACATGAAATTCACCAAGTTTGTTTTCCTTTTTTACTCAGTTGTTGTTTCTTGTAGGATCCCAAAGTGCATTTAGTCATCATGTCTCCTTAGTCTCCTTTGATCTGACATAGAATCTCAGTCTTTCCTGGATTTTTATGACCATGACATTCCTGAAGGTAACTGGTCAAATATTTTGTAGAATGTCCTGAAACTTTGATTTGTCCAAAGAATCCTGAATGATCACACTGGAGTTGTCACTTTGGGTGAAAATTCCAGTGAGGTGAAAAGTGCTCATCTTCTCACATCATAGTATCTATCACCGTGACTTAACACTGCTCACATTAACCTTGATCACTTGCTTAAGGTAAGTCTGTAGCAGCTAACTCCCGCTTTGGCTTCTGTACACTAACTCCCGCTTTGGCTTCTGAACACCCAGCTTCTGATAAGGACACCTCAAGGACACCTCAACGCTAGAGTTATTTTTGCATCAGCTTCTGTACCTCCTTCTTCTGCCACGTAGGGTAGGGCGTCCGGAGAGCTATAAAAGCCTTGTTCAGCCAAGGTTCGGGGCCCAGAATTTGGAGACTGCCTCCTCTGGGTCGGCGCACGTAATAAAGCCTCACTCCGTTACCCCGAATCGCAACAGAGTCATTATTTTCCGTAACAAGTCCACTGCTCCTCCACTACAAATTTAGTATTTTTCACACTCCATTCTCTGTTCTTTAGAAACAAATGACTAAATGTAGGCATTCTTCCTGAAGTGGAGGGGAATTAAGCTCCATCTTCTGGAGAAGGAAGTGTTACACATATTATTTCAAATTCTTCTGTAAGGAAATTTGTTCCTTTTTCCCATTTATGTTTTATTCAATTATTTATTAATATCAGTATAATCTCATGAATATTCTTTGGTCTTGGGGTAATAATCTAATTATATCACTGCTTGCTTTGCTGTTATGAAGCTGTTTTAAGCAACCCACATAAAATATCAAGAGGAGACCCCATTTAGAGACTTCTAGTCAAGGTGGTGGCATAGGAAAAGACAACAGTCACTTCCTCCCACAAATACATCAAAATTACAATCAAACTACAGAGTAATCAAAATTCAGAAGTGCCTGAAATCTGGCTAAATGGAAGCCATACAACTAGAAAATAAATGAAGAAGCCACATTGAGTCTGGTCGGAGGGGCAGAGGCATGGAATAAGCATGGTACATAAAAATCAGGAGGGATATTTTGACTACAGAGTTCCTTCCTTGGGAGCAAGAGTTTCAAGCCCAAAATGAGCCGCTCTAGCTCAGGGCTGCAGTAGCAGGAAGATAAGTCCCCATACTTCTGGCTGTAAAAACCAGTGTGGATTGAGACTGAGTGAAACAGAGGGCTACTAGAGTCCCAGGTAGTTCCTCTTAAAGGGTATGCACAAACTTAACTAGAATTCACTTCCTCTGAGCTATATAGCACTGGGGCAGCAGTTTTAAAAGGCACCAAAGGCATACGGGGAGTAAGTGAATTGTCTGGCATCAGGACAAAGCTGGGGGCAGCTTTCTGCCAGACAGAACTATTGGCAGAACCCACTGTTCCTTTAATGAACCCACCCCCACCCCCACAGAATTAGCAGGTAGTACCATATCTAAGACTCCATCAACGTGCCTCACACTGTTTGCCCCATCCTGGTGATTCCCTGAGGCCCTGCCCCACCCAACTTTCAAAACCACCCAAGCTATTTTCAGGGGCTTTTACATACAAATGGTCTGTCCAGGCTCATGCTTCAGACTTTGCTAAAATCTCTCTAACAACCAGCATCTGGCCTCAGAAAGTCCTATAATTCTCACTAAGTGGCCACAGGCATAGCACTGACAGCAGTTGGCCTTGTTTCACAGCCTGGCTTCAAACTAGGCACCACCAACCCCAACACCAGTAGCAGCCATCTACAGATCACACAGTAGCACACACCATGTGGCTCCAGGCAAAACACAGGTGGAAACTGACTTTGGCCTGCATCCCCTAGGAGGTCCCAGAGACAGCACACCCAGTGGAAAGATTTAGATCACATCCAAGTACCACCCAACCACCTCTACAAATGACACACTCAAGGGGCAGACTCAGTAGGCACCTGAGTAAGTCCCCTGCACAGTTGGGGACTTGATCCTTTAAGTTGGTTGCAGCCAGTCCTTGCAGTTGGTTACCTGGGGATACGTCCCTCCCATTTACTTGCCAACAGCAATCAAGGCTGAACTATATCAGGAAGGTGTACACAGCCCACACAGGAGTCACACCTAAAGTGCCCAGCTTGGGTGATTGGGGAAGCTGTGCCACTGGACCCTATAGAACACTACTACATTAGGCCACTCAATAAAGCCTGAGAGGGGTAGCAGTTTGACCTAATACATAGAAACAAATAGATACAAGCAATCTACTAAATGCAGAACTGAAAACACTGGTAATAAGAATGATCAATGAACTTAATGAGAACATCAACAGCATAAAAAATGACTCATCAAGAAACAAAGGATATACTAACTGAAATAATGAATAATTTAAAGGGAATCAACAGCATAGCAGATGAAGCCGAAAATCAAAGCAGTGATTTGGAATATAAGGAAGCAAAAAAAATTATAACAGAAAAAAGAAACAAGAATCCAAGAAAATGAAGATAGTGTAAGGAGCCTCTGGCACAACTTCAGTCATGACAACATTCCCATCATGGGGGTGCCAGCAGGACAAGAGAGAAAGAAATTGAAAACCTAGTTGAAGAGGGAATGCAAGAAAACTTCCCTAACCTGTTGAAGGAAATAGACATATAATTTGAAGAAGTACAGAGCGTTCCAAACAAGATGAATCTAACAGGACCACACGACACATCATAATTAAAATGCCAAATTAAAGACAGAGAAAATCTTAAAAGCAGTAAGAGAAAAGCAGTTAATTACCTACAAGGGAGCTCCCATAAGAGTGTCAACTGAATTCTCAACAGAAATTTTGCAGGCCAGAAGGGATGGACATGAAATAGTCAAAGAGATGAAAGGCAAGGTCCTACAACCAAGATTACTCTATCATTTAGAATCAAAGCTATCATTTAGAAGCAAAGAACAGATAAAGAGCTTCCCCCAAAAGTAAAAGTTAGAAGAGTTCATCACCACCAAACTGATATTATATAAAATGTTGAAGGATTTTCTTTGAGAAGGAAAAAGAAGATTAAAAATATGAACAAAGAAATGGCAATACATACATATCTATCAACAACTGAATCTAAAAATCAAAATAAACTAACTAGCAGAACAGAAACAGACTCAGAACATTTTGACAGCTGCCAGATGGGAGTGGTAATGGGAAGGATGGGTGAAAAAAGTGAAGGGAGTAAGCACAAATTGGTTGTTACATAATAACCATGGGGATGTGAAGTACAGCATAGGGGCTAAGGTCAATAACAGTCTAATAACTAAGTATGGTGCCAGATAGGTGCAAGAATTATCTGGATGAGGGACTTCTGCCCAAGATGGAGGTATAGGTGGACACACTGTGCCTCCTCTCACAACCAAAATTAAGAAACAAACAAACAAAAAAAACAACCAGAAAGGATAGAAAATTGAATTGTACAGAAGTCCAACAACGATTCACCCTGACCTGTAAGAGTAGCAGAGTCAGTGACCAGCGGAGAGGCATCGTGGCAGGAAAAAGCAGTGGCTAGTGGTCCCAGACACGCAGGTGGCAGTTGGGACACCCCAGGTTTACAGGTGGTGGTTAGCCAACTCCAGCGCATGAAGGCAACAACCCAACATGGCGCAGAAGGCAGCTGACCAAGGTCACACATTCATGTGCAGATAACCAGGTGAAAAGGAGCAGCGAGACAGACCGTGCAACCCAGGGCCCCAGCACCAGGAAATGAAGCCTAAAAGCACCGATTCAAAACACTTGTGGAGACTGAGGTGCCAGGACAGACTCCCAGCCTCACAAACGGGTCTGAAATCCCAGAGAGAACAGAAAAGCGCCATTGTTCCCTCTCAAACCCCACCCCCACATACAGCATCATAACTCTGTGACTGGGTTGTCACACACTGGTGAACACCTAAGGCTCCTCCCCTCATACGCAACAGGCATGACCACACACCCCCCCCCAAAAAAAAAACCAAAAATGGCTCAAATGAAAGAACAAATCAAACCGTTAAAGTTAATACTTTTAAGTGACCAAGAGCTAGCCAACCTATCAGATACACAGTTCAAAGCACTGGTGATCAGGCTGTTCACAGAACTGGTGATTTTGGTCGCAAATTAGATGAAAAAATAAAGGCTACAATAAGTGAAACGAGGGAAAAGGCACAGGGAACCAATAGTGATGGGAGGAAAACTGGGACTCAAATCAATGGAGTGGACCAGAAGGAAGTAAGAAACAAGCAAACAGAAAAGAAGGAAGAAACAAGAATTCAAAAACATGAGGAGAGGCTTAGGAACCTCCAGGACATCTGTACATATCCCAACATGTGAATTATAAGGGTACCAGAAGGGGAAGAGGAAGAGCAACAAGTGGAAAACTTATTTGAACAAATAATAAAGGAGAACTTCCCCAATATGGCAAAGGAAATAGATGTCCAGGAAGTAAAGCTCAGAGTCAGAAAGAAGTTGGACCCAAGGAGGAACACACCAAGGCACATCAGAATTACATTACCCAAGATGAAAATGAAGAAGCGATTTCTAGAAGCAGCAAAGGATAAGGGCACAGCCACCTACAAAGGAGTGCCCATCAGACTGTCAGCTGATTTCTCAAAAGAGACCTTCCAGGCAAGAAGGGGCTGGAAAGAGGTATTTCAAGTCATGAAACTCAAGGATCTACATCCAAGATTGCTCTATCCAGCGAAGCTGTCATTTAGAATGGAAGGGAAGATAAAGTGCTTCTCAGATAAGGTCAAGTTCAAGGAGTTCATCATCACCAAGCCCTTATTATATGAAATGTTAAAGGGAATTATCTAAGAAAAAAGATAAAAATAGGATAGTAAGAAGACAGCAAACTCACAGATATTAACAACCACACCTAAAACAAAAACAAACTAAGCAAACAACTACAACAGGAGCAGGAACACAGAAATGGAGATCACATGGAAGGTCAGCAACAGGGGAGTGGGAGGAGGAGTGAGGGGGAAAAGGCACAGAGAATAAGTCACATAGACGGTGGGTAGAATATAGACAGGGGGAGCGTAAGAAAAGTATGGGAAATGTAGAACCTAAAGAACTTATGACACATGGACATGAACTAAAGAGGGAAATGTGGGTGGGAGGGGGTGTGCAGGGTGGAGGGGAATGAAGGGGGGAAATGGGACAACTGAAATAGCATAATCAATAAAATGTATTTTAAAATATTTTTAAATATGCAGAAAATTAAACTATACTTGTTGGATGACTCCCCATTGGTAATAAGGACAGACACCAGTTTGTACAGAGCTATGTGGTCCTGAAGGTAATACTTCAAACTGCCAGTACTATTCATCAAGATTACAAATTACTTTTCTGCTTCCTTATATTTTTCAGTATTTATAAATGCAAAGAGCAAAGGGTCTTATTACCAGGAAAAAAAAAACTGTTTTGAAAATCTTAAAATAAACAAGAAACGTTTATAAAAATGATTTTCTAAAGTTATAAGAAAAAAATCTCAACTCTTCTAATGGAATAGAAGGAGAAATGATAAAGACATATTTAAGACAGCATTTCTTCCCACAGTTTGCATCAGGGGTACTGGAAAGAAACAAAAAATGCTGAACTAAATCAAACAGGATGCTAATGGGAAAAAATATAATAAAAATTAAATTAAAATGTTAAAAAAAAGAAATAAGCTTAGAAGGTCAGAAATAGACCTCTTAATGGGGGGGAAAAAAAAAAAAACTAACCATGGCAATGAAATATGTTCTCTTATCCACTTTCTTTCACACTCCCTAACCAGATATATATCTCTCTTGGAAATTAGTAAGATACAGTTTTATGCTAAATCTACTACGTTCATTTTTTTTTTTTTTGAGGGGTGGGACAAATTTAGCTCACAAAAGCAAGATCTCTCATTATTTGGGGGGAAAAACAGTGGCTTATAACTACTGCACAATGAAACAAAACACAGACTTCATGCATGAAACTTCATGGAAGGCTGATTCTGGTTAAGTGCCTCATTACATAGTTCTTTTTTTTTTTTTTAAGATTTTATTTATTCTATCTTTAGAGGGGAAGGGAAGGAGAGAGGGAGAGAAACATCAATGTGTGGTTGCCTCTCGTGCGTTCCCTGCCGGGAACTGGCCTGCAACCCAGGTATGTGCCCTGACTGGGCATCGAACCATGATCCTTTTGTTCACAGGCCCGTGCTCAATCCACTGAGCTACACTAGCCAGGGCTCATTATGTAGTTCTTGATGGAATATATCAAATGCTCTTCATGTACTAGTTGAACTCTATATTCACAGGAACACGACTTAACAAGGATAACTATACAGAGGTGGCAAAATGATTTAAAAGTTCACACTGATTAATATATTCATTCCCAAGATAAAATACTATTAAGCTCATGTAAAATCTAAAATAAAAATACATCTTCTAGCAAGATATTCAATGCTGTCCATATAAAGTGCAAGCAAAATGTTCTCTAAAAGAGTTGAAAGACTCAGCCACAAAATGCTGAAAAACAAAATGTTCCAAATAAAAGTATGAAAATTTATGAACTCCAGAAGCCCATATAATCCTTTATCTCTCTAAGCTCTCAATTAGCTTAACAGCATCAAAATCCATGTACCCTGTCCTCTACACAATACTTAAATGAGATATTGCCATTATATTAACTGGAAAGACTCTAACTCTCGTCTTCAATTTTGAACCACAGAAGGGAATTCAACATGGTAGTGTTCCAACATACCAGAATGGAACTTTCCTGCTCAGAAATAGGAGATTTTTAATTCATTGGTGGCATTAATCTAAAACAGTTTGTTTTGCTCATTCAACTTGGAAGAATGGAAACCACTTAACTATGTACATGAGTTGTGCAAGAATGTCAACTTATTCTAACCATTGGATCTAAAGACTATGAACCAATACTTAAGTAATTTATTTCCATGTCTTTATACAGAAAACCAAAATCATTACAACTGATGAGAAATTATAACATCTTGAAATTGCCCAACATTGTTAAGTACCAACAGACACAACAGAAATAGATTTTAAAATGATCAGCATATATGCTTTCCTCCTTCCATATATCCTTTCTGTATATTGAAAATATAAAAGTACTGTCCATAGCAATAAGACAGGAAAAATAAATAAAAGGCATCTAAATCAGAAAGAAGGTAAAACTCTTATTATTTGTAGATGACATGATACTATATATAAAAAGCCCTAGACTCCACCAAAAAACTATTAAAGCTAATAATGAATTTAGTAAAGATGCCTGGTACAAAATCAATATACAGAAATCTGTTGCATTTCTAAGCACCAAGAGTAAATAATCAAAAGGAAAAATTAAGAAAACAATCACACTTTCAATTAGATTAAAAAGCATAACTACCTAGGAATAATTCTAAACAAATAAGTAAAAGACCTATATTCTGAAAACTTTAACACACTGGAGGAATTAAAAGAGATACAAATAAATGGAAGACCCTGGCTGGCATGGTTCAGTTGGTTGGAGCATCATCACTTACACTGAAAAGTCGCAGGTTTGATTCCTAGTCAGAGCACATACCTAGGTTGCAGGTTCCATCCCCAGTTGGACAGCCTCTCAGAAGCAACCGATCAATGCTTCTCTCTTATATCGATGTGTGTGTGTATTTCCCTCCCCCTTTCTAAAGGCAATGAAAAAAATGTCCTTAGGTGAGGATTTAAATAAATGAATGAATGAATGAACAAATGGAAGGCTATATCTTGCTCATGGTTGGAAAGATTAATATTGTTAAAGTGTCCTTACTACCTAAAGCAATATACAGATTCAATACAATCCTTATCAAAACACCAATGGCATTTTTCTCAGAATTACAACAAACAATCCTAAAATGTATATAACACTGACTGGTGTAGCTCAATGGGCTGGATGTCATCCAGCAAGCTGAAAAGTTGCTGGTTCAATTCCAGGTCAGGGAACATGCCTGGGTTGAGGGCCATGTCCTTTGTTGGGGTTATGTGAGAGGCCACCAATAGATGTTTCTCTTGCATATCACTGTGTCTCTCCCTCTCTTTCTACCTGTCTTCTACTCTCTAAAAAAAAAAGTAAATAAAATCTTTTTAAAAAGAAGCACTAAGATGTACATGGAACCACAAAAGACCCCAAACAGCCAAACAAATCTTGGGAAAGAACAAAGTGGGAGGTATTATGCCCCCTGATATTAAACTATATTGCAAAGCTACAATAATCAAAAAGTATGGTACTGGCATAAAAACAAATATAGCTCAATGGAACAGAACAGAGAGCCCAGAAATAAATCTCCACTTATAAGGTTAATTAGAAACAAAGAAAACAAGAATATAAAATGGGATAAAGACATTCTCTTCAATAAGTGGTGTTGGGAAAGACGCATGTAAAAAAATGAAAGTAGACCACTGCCTTATACCATATACAAGAATAAACTCAAAATGGATTGAAGACTCAAATGTAGGACCTGAAATCAAAAAAACTACTAAAGAAAACATAAGCAGTGAACTCTTTGACATCAGTATTAGCAATATCTTTTTGGATATGTCTCCTAAGGCAAAGACAACAACAACAAAAAACAAATGGGATTACATCAAACTAAAAAAATTTTTCACAGTGAAGTAAACCATCAACAAAACAAAAAGACAACAAACTGATATAGGATTAGAATCTATAGTACTTAAGGAACTCATACAACTTAAAACCTTAATTAATTAATGAATTAATTAATTATTTAAAAAATAGGCAGAGAACTTGAATAGACACTTCTCCCAGGAGGACATATTGATGGCCAACACACATCAACAAATACTGTTATATCCATTTGCCTCACAGCACTGATATTTAATAGTGTGAAAAAATGGAAAAACCATAAATGTCCAACAATAAAAAATTAATAATAAATTATTGTGGATTCTATAAATGAAATATTTTGTATTAAAGATATTTTCTAACATGCCTGGATAAGAGTTACATAAATTTTCTAAGAAAATTCAAGTTTGGTGACAGTGAGCCCCAAGCACATTGATTTATTATAGAATAATATACCTTAAACCTATATCATTTTATTAACTAATATCACCCAAATAAATTCAATTAAAAGAAAACATTTCTTCTAATGAAATTCACATCATGGGAAATCTCTAGATATGAACAAAATGCAGAAATAATTAGGACGCAACAACTATGTAACACAATGTGCCTCCCAACTGCATGTGCATGCACACTCCCTAACATGGTAATACTGAGCGCCACTGAGTTTGGGAATTATGAATTATTTAATTTTGTTCCATTCTTTTAGTTTTCCCAATTTTTTTTACAATGATAGATACATGTTATGTAAAACAAAAAGTCAGTGCAGTAGATGTGATTCATTGGCAATGAGCATCTCAACCCTCATCCAGCATGCCTCCTTCTGCTGCAGAGGCTGGAAGGCCTAAACTCTACAGCAGATAAAGGATCTGAGTGCAATTTACATCCTGCCAACTTGGATTCAACAGTCTGAGATTTTAATAATGATTGTAAAATGAAATTTTCTTAGCCTACTGGTACTAGCAAGCATAGCTATGGAGACAGAGTTTTCTAAGGCATATCAGGGTTCAGCTCCTAGCTTCACAGAGGTGACAATAGGTAAGGTGAGCACAACTGGAGACAGAGTGCTAGAGTTTAACATCCAGAGGCATGTGGAAAGATCCCAGGCCCCCAGCCCGGCAGTGCCACCTTCTTGCCTGGGCAGCCCAGGTGTGTAATAACATATCGTTCAGAAAATCCTTGAGGCTCAGCCTAGGGCTGATATACAAGCCTTTTCAATGATTTTCTGAGAAACAAATTCTTAGTATTACCGTCTTTTATGTCTAAAATGGCTACTGTAGTTCTGTTTGATACATCTGAAGCTGAAATGCACACCCTTTCATTTAACTTTCATGAAGTTAAATGAATTAAAAAAGAAACAATGACTAAACCTCAATGACTTCTGACCCACTATCCTTCAACTACATTAAAACCTTTGCAAAAAGAAATGAAAATTTTTTAATTGTCAATTAGATTTATATATTTGTGAATATTCATAAAAATTGGGTCTATTCTGACTGAATACAAGTTAAATTGTAACTTGTATACATTTAACCCTTAACATCAGGAAGTTATTTGTTGGGAACCACCCTGCCTGGTTTCAGAAGCTGTAACCCCCTTCATGGCTAAGGCTGAGTGACAGACCTTGGGACCACAAGCCACTTAGGAGACAAAAGTTATCTCCCTGGCAGGGGCACTGCCTCTGCCCTCTTTACTTCATCCTGTCTGGCCCCTAGTGCATGATTGGTTAGCCAATGCCAGGTAAGATTCCTGAAGGGAGGGATTACCTAAGACAGGCATGGTCATGGGGGGCCCTCAGGGAAGGACTTGGGAAGCTATAGCAAAAGGGGGTGATGGACCCTCACCCTTAGCTTTGACATAGCCTGAGTACTCATTCTGTCTACAAGAAGTCTCCTAATCTCTTGCTGCCTTACTTCCCCTGCCTGACTTAAACCTGAAACAATGACAAAGGGTGGTGCAGCCCTGTGCTGGAAAGGGCAGGTTCCCAGGGGCAATCAGGCCTAAGAAAGAATACATAAAATCCTGTGAAAACTGCTTTGCTAAGAATGCCCTCATTTTTCTGATAAGGGTCCAAGCATAAAATGAGTTTGTTTCCCAAAGTTTTATAGCCCTTTAGCTAACTGACCCTGACTCAAGCCATCAGAGTTCTTTGTATGTTATCTATTGTTTGATCCTTACTGCCTGGCAATGATTGATGAGCTTTACCTGAATTCCTGTGCAAAATGAACCCAATAAAAGCCGACTGAGGAAAAGGCTCTTGGCCCTTCTTCTTTAAGAGATTGGCCACCTTTCCTCTCCAAGCAGATCATGTCTTGCTAAACTTATTCTCATCCATGGCAGACAAGAGGGCTCTGAGGGCGGAGCCTCCTGACAGTTATTCATAAACTAGATTCTGCTTCTTTGCACAGTCTACTGCATGATAAACCATTCTAAAATTTCAAGCTAATCCTAATGAGAAAATACTTCAAATTGTCATCAGACATAAAACAAAAATTTTTGGAAGAGCTAGTCTTACAGTCATATCCTTAATTCAAAAAACAAAAAAAAAAAAAAAAACAAAATCAGAGACTTCAGTACACTGTCCTGGTAGATGCTTCTCAGTTTCAATTTCTGCATTATGTAATTTGTTTCTTGAACTAGTGCAAAGTAGTACAAAACCAAGTTAAAAGAAATATTTAAAAGACATTCTCACATAGACACAACAAATAAATAAAGCAAAGTGCAAGCTACATTTCATATTAATATGTGATTAGTATAGTTCCATGTTGCTCAATATATTCTCTCTCTCTATATATATATATATGATGTATTGTGCTAACATTGAAAAAGTCTATTAATTCACTCAACAGATGTTTATGAAGCATTTTTCCACAGGTTCAGAAATGAAAAAGACAAAACACAGGTTAAAGCTCATTGTTAAAAGATTATAAGTATAACAGCACAAGGTAAGTGTTCCGTAGAAAAATATGACAAAGAACATTAACAAACAAACAGGAAAAAATGAACTAAACAGACTTTAAAAATTAGGTCACAGACTAAAATAAATTAGGTCAAAGTAGAAAATTTTATTTTCTAGACTACAGTGCACTTCCATTTTAGAGGAAGATACAATCATCAATTAGTTGTTAGAATAAATGAACATGGAATCCACTTTCATCCTTTTAAGTCCATAATGCTCTAATTTCTTTCATGTATCTTATGAGCCAATAAGAGTATCTGGTTATAAGTGTGTAAAACATCCTTGTAAAAACATGGAAAAAGCTAACAAGGGGCTTCCCCATGAAGAAAAACAGGGATAGGACAGAAAACAAGGTATGTATTTCATATGTACGTACTTCCTATCAAAAAGATTTTTAATTGTATGAATATACCATCTATTCAAAAATGGATAAATAAATGTACACTGTAGATAGCATGAATTTTATTTAAAAAATCAAGGGTATTATAAAATAGAAAGTTCTCTGAACTTTGAGGTGAAAGTCAGTAAGGACACACACAAAGGACTACTGTGAAGATACTTACACACAAAATAGAAGTGGTTACCTTTCTGTCACAGGGCTTAGGGCTACCAGCAGTGTTCTGCTTGAGGAAGCCAGCTGTTGTTGACCAGCGTGTGGGGTTTTTTCGGGAAGGTTCTTCAGAGGAAAAATTACTGTCACTGACAGAAGTTGAGAGGCCAATTAAAGCTGGGTCGCTGCTTCGTCGGACATGAAGAGGCATATCTACAGATACAAAAAAGCATTATGTTTTTGAAAAAAGATAACTAATGTCAGAAAACTGTACATTAGGATAAAACTGGTTAAATCCCAAAGATTAAAGAAGAGAATAACAATTTAAGATGGGTCAGCATTCTAAACAGACATTCCATTAGTTCCTTAGAAACACTTTACAGCAAAAGAAATGTGGTGTGTAAGGGACTACCTGCTCTGAGTAAGACTGCGTGGACTTGAAGATGTGTTTCTGAGCAAGCTCCCTAACTAGCCTCGGTCTCTACTGTATTTGTAAGCAAATGGCAATAAAAACAGTAAGTACTTTTTTCATAAGGGAGCTGTGAGGACTAAACAAAATAAAATGTTTAAAATAGTACCATACACATGGTGCACTCAATAGAGTATCACTAACCATTACTGCCATTATTATCCTAATATTTCTAAGTAAAATATCATATATATTCAAAAACATAAATAATAAATCTATGCCATGAAACAAACTTCATCCAAGTTTTAATCATATCTGCTGGATTAAAAATACAGAATTTAGCCCTGACTGGTGTGGCTCAGTGAGTTGGGTGTCATCCCAGAAACCAAAAGGTCACCATTTCGATTCCCAGGCAAATGCCTGGGTTGCAGGCCAGGTACATGGCTGCAGGTGTACAAGAGGTCACCCATGATGTTTCTCTCACACATCAATGTTTCTCTCCTTCTCCTTCTCCCTCCCTTTCCCTCTCTCTACAAATAAATAAATAAAATCTTTCTTTTTTTAGTACAAAATCTAAACAGTGTTTGGCTAGATTATTAAAGAATTCTATTGAATAATATTTCTTTGCTCAAATAAAGTATTATCAGAGTATAAAGCACAAACATATTTCATGTCCTTAAGATTAAAAAAAACTTCAAAGTAATATGCTAATAATCAGGTAGTATCTGGCATACACACACACACACAAAATGACATGAAACATGGTGTTTTAATAACTGCATTCATATGAGAGGAATTTGCAATTACTGCAATAAAATCAGTAACACACTCAGGCCAACATTTGTATCAGTATCACTGAGAACATTTTGGTATAGTAGTCATTGTTATAGTAGAGAAGAAATAGAGAAAAATAAAAACACATGAGTTTCTAACATTGAGAATCAGACCCCAAAGTCCTACACATCAACTGATAGAAATCACTCAAAATCATATTACAAAAAAAAATTAGATTGAATTGTGTTAATTCTGTTTAAAAATCAGGATGTAAGTGAAATATTTATAAAAAGGCACTAACAAAACAGCTTTAACCTTGTACTATACTCGTCATTTCCTCTGAGAAACACTTTTAGAACACTAATGCATAGGCCAATGGTGTGAATACACAGATCCCTGAGGGCACTAAACTGAACATAGACTATTTACATGCACTGCAGGTTACAGTTAAATTATTATCAATTCAATAATAGTTTCAAAGATGTTAAAACAAACTACAAATGATCAGAGAAAACAAAGGCATTTAGTTATTCTGAATAACTAATTCAAATACAAACTATATCAAGTAACATTTTGATTGGTTTACAATTTCTTCTTCTTGGTTTTATGATTGCACAAAAATCATAGTGCATTTTTAGCCAGTTTATACACACACACACAAACACATATAAATGCCCAACACACACACTTAAGTAATGAAATTGAACTGATGATTTAACTTGGAGAAATCTAAAACTTTTTGCTTTAATAAGTCCCTACATTAGCCACAGTGAAGAAATATTTGACTGCACTAAGCTGAAGCTCATAGAGATTACAAGAGGAGCACAAAGACAATTTTCTGGCCCAAACTTCAGGCTCCTGGGTCAGGGTGCAGTCACTACCCTAACTGTGAAATTAGTTCTATTATTCAACAATTCATTGGAAAACAAACTTTATTTCTAGCTACTTTCAGATAAAAATATTAGTTCCAATTTTGTAAAAGGGACAATTTTTATTGATTTCAAAGTAGAATTATATACACTGAGAAATCATATATTGGTTTTAACTAACAGCATCATTTAATATAAGTGAATTAAAGGGATATTATTTTAGCTATATATAATAAAACAACAGGCATCCCAATTTCAGAAATGTTAAAATATGAGAAATTGGAAAAAATAAACAAAAAACAGCTACTAGTTAAATAGAAGAAATAAAATATGTAAGATAAAAACAATGCCCCAGAGAAGAAGGGCCTAGACCCAGTCATCTCAAATTCTCATCTCAGAATCCGTTCACACCCTGAAAACTACTGAGGACCCCATGGGCTTTTGTTAATGTGGCGTATAGCAAAGAAGAATTACCATATTAGAAATGAAAATTTTAGAAATTTAAATATTTACTAATTTATTTTTAAGTTAATAGTAACACCTTTTACATGTGAACATGAAGAACGGAATTATATGAAAACTCCACTTTACCAAACAGTGCAGCACTTAGGAGTTACTTAGGAGTGCAGCACTGTTTTACATTTTAATGAATAGAAGGCATCTGAGTTCTCATCTCTGCTTCTGGACTCAACCTGCTACAACATGACAAAGTATTTTTAAAAAACACCAGAAATATTTAGCTAGAAGAGGAAATAGTATTTTAATCTTTCTAGATAATTGTGAATATTCTTTTTTGATATCACATCAAAACTTGACAACTGAATTTCCCAAAGGTTAGCTGCAATACGGAATGTAAACTTTTCATTCTGTTATGTTAAAATCTACTTGTCTGTATTAAACTTTGAATGGATCTTAAACGCATGAAAAAAATGTAACAGTTATTTGGAATATGAAGGGGACCCAAAAATAATGAAATTTATTTATAAAAAAAATTGTGCATTTATTCTTACAGGCTTAAATTCAGTAACCTTCAAAGTACTCTCTCCATTTGATACAATATATCTATCGAGACTTTTTTTCTATTGCTCAAAATAGTTTTTGAACTTGTCAATTTTGATGCTGTTTAAGTGCTTCTGCCAATTTTTTGTTTCACCTCTCCCACATTAGCAAAACATGTCCCTTTGAGGAAGTCATGAAAGTCTCTTGGAGTGAGATTGGTGATAGGGAAGGTGGGGCATGGAGGTCATGATGTTTTTAGTCAAAAACTGCTGAACAAAGTGGTGTGAGCAAGTGAGTTTGTAAATCCCCCATCATGAAATGGGCAAACATGTTGAAAGTGTCTTCAAAAAAATAAAAATCACTAAGCCTAACGCAGTCTCTCACAACAACCCCAGTTGGAACACTGATACAGATGGGTTCCTAGAACACTCGCCTAGTAGGGGGAAGCCTGTACTACAAGGGGCCCATCCTCCAGAAGATAATTCCAAATATTGATATATTTCTTCATATCTGAAAACCACATATGTGAACACCACTACCAATTCCATCAGACAACTCATTAAGCATTGGGAAGTTGTCATGCTCACAGCAGAATACAAGTTTTCCAAAATCTAATTTTGATTAGAAAGCATAATGTTTGTCTTTGGCAACAAATACTGCCAGTGGTTTGCCTTGTAGTGACAGTCCCACTTCATTCATTTTGTAGAAACTCTTCCAGATACCTAAGGCTAAACAGCTAAAGTTTTTTCTGTCCTTTTTCAAATATAAATGGTGTTCCATTACAAAATGTGTATTTCAGATTTCAACTCAAGCTATCACATAAAAGTTTTCCTGAAGACAACCATTGATCTTCAATATGTACAAGTGCTTTTGCCTATCTCCCATTTTGTCACTTAAAATATTAATTTGTGTACTTGAGGGTCAGGAATTAATAAAAGTAATCATTTTGGGTACTTAATCAAGGACAGTAGATAAAAATAGCTTAAAAAAAGAACTATGCATGTGCTGGGTGAAGAACACATTTGGTTCAGGAGCCTTGCTACATGCTAAGGGGGCTGTATTTTACCCTTTGGTGCCTGGGTCACATTGACGCAGATGGCAACCCAGCAAACAACACAAAATATATCATAGTAAGCCTATGAAAACCACCTGCCATCACTGTTTCATAAAATGGTCTTAGTGACTCCCAAGGATCCAGAGAACCACACATGAAGAACCACTTGGCTCAAATTGCAATCCTGGCACATTGGGTCACCTCTCCAGACCTCACTCTCCTGACCTATAAAACCAAGGGCTGCACTGAGAGAGACAAAAGACCTTTTTCATGCTAAAACATGTGTGATTTCATATAAGTTCACATGCTCCTAAACTGGTGGTCACTTGCCAGACTTTATCCCAGGAGAACTTATACAAACTAATGAAAAATGAACTTAAAAATAATAATACAAGTGTTCCAAAGTCTTATCAACAACCGTTACCATGTGCTCCAGAACAGGTTAAGGATTACAAAAAACACATGAAAAGGAAAATACACCAGAGCTGTAGGTAATGGTGCAAAAGTAGCCAAAAATGGCATGACCAGTTGAGCCTGACTTTAAAGAAATAATAATATAAACATTGGGCCTTAATCAACAAAATGAATCATGAAAACCAACTGCCTGATACAACTGACAGATTTCTCACCTTTCACTGTCCTGATGATACATATTCCACATAAAGAATGCTAACTGTCTGGGCTTCAGAGGAATAATATGTGAACGCAGTCTTTTCCTCTATGATTTATTCATGTTTCTGGGGCCCATGGTGCACTTTGGCATTACTAGTAATCTGATATAATTTGTGCTGTTACAGCAATTAAAATTAATAGGAGTTTCCCATTTAAGGTAATTTGGTAATTATTATCATAATTCCTCATCCTCGATTGTAAGAAAATCAGTGCTTTTAAAAACATGATGATAAAACTTTCTTTCTTGCAATTTATTTAACATATAGATTTTCAAAGTAAATCCTCTGAACTATTTCAAAGAAAATTCAAAGATGAGAGTCTTCAATAATTGAGCTGCCAGCTGAAGCATACAGGCGCTGGCATGAGCTTGCTGGCCAAGGACGGTGTGGAGACTGCTATGTGTGCACCATTGAAGAGTGGGGGAAACAGCAACAAACCCTCACCACAGATGTAACATTCTCCGTGGCACTAGTGCACTGCAAACATTGATATGTTTCTCCAGGTACGATATCCTTTCAATAAGTGGAAAATGGCAAGTCTAATGATGAATTACAGCAAAAACTAAGATATACAGGGTCCGACAGAATATGGCCTGCCTGAGTGTGGTTGGTAGGGTAATAATATGGGTGTAATAATTTATAGTTTTAATTTGAACATTTCACCTAAAATGTCATATGGTGTCTTTGAGTGTGATATTGTCATGTTACAGAATTATGTGCTTATGTTTTTGTAATAAAAGATTTTATAATAAAAAGGGGCATTATTTGTGTGGGACCCTGTTAACAGTTTTTTTTTAACTGTTAAATATCCCACCCCTACTCCTAATCAGCTTTCCCACTGCTTTTCTTCTTTCATTCTTCTAGTGATTTCTAAATTATTTAACCACTCAAGGTAATGAACAAATCTTTTCCAAGAAGAGAGGCTTAAGCTGACAAGGTATTTAATCAAATGTAAAAATAATATGCAGTTACACATGTTCTATTAGAACTTATGATACAAACAGCATAATTACTTTTATACAAAATGAAGAATGCCTCCCCAATCTTTGGGGCAATTATACATTTCCAAAAACACATCTCACAGTGAGAAGAACCAAGTTATTAACACCTGCCAAGAGATAAAAACCTGTCATCAAAATTGCAAAATTGACCTTCCCATATATGTCGCTCCTTTTTATAAAGGTACTTAACAGTATTTCACTTACCAAGGTAATATCCTTGATGAAAATTTGTGGAAAACAAAGAAGAAAATAAGCTTTAAAAAAAAAAAAAGCAAATGACTCACGAAGAGAATATAAAATGAATTTAATCACCCTGTTATTATTTTATATACAAGCAATAAATAAATAATACCATAGTTGGAAGTTTCCTAGAGATAAACTAAAAGATCTCATTTTCAGATGAGTACACTAAGGACCAGACAGGCAGTTTACAGGTCACACTGCCCACCACTCAGCTGTAAATGGAGTGCTTATTAACAGACGTCCTGCCCTTGCGGTTTGGATTTGACCACACTGCTGTCTGGGAAGAGCTAAAATGTGTCAAATCTACAATATGCTTACACTTCACTAGAGATAACAGGTGATTTCTTGGGCAGGTTGAGTTTAAAACATTTCCAATTATAACAGAATATCTTCAATGATTCTGTTGAATCTTAGACACTTAGGTAGGAAAAGAAAGTCAAGGGGAAAATACATTTGTGATACTTTAACATCATATGAATGTTTCCAAAGAAAAACCAAGAACTTTCCTGATGAATATTAAACCTATAACACAATAATTCTCATTATGAAACTATAACTGCCCCTGATCAAAAGCCTTCTAAATACTTGTATGAGTACAGGGAAGGGTGGGGAAATCTGAATGGGACTGGTGAGTTGAGGCAATGGTAGTACATTGTTGGGTAGAATACTACAGTTTTTCAAAATCTTATCATTGAGTCAAATATAAAAGGAAGAGCTCTGTAGCACTTCTAACAACTATATGTAATTCTACAATGATCTCAATTTAAAACAAAATAAACGGCCATCCAAAGAATTAAACAGAAAATCCCAGATGAGGAGTCAATACCAATGCCTGCGGCAATCAGGAGAACAGAATGGTATTAAGCTGTTTCTTTCAACAGTCTTCTGACCAAGCGCAGCATCTACACACTCTGTGTGCAGATCCATGTACGCGATCCACTCTGCTGGCTCTCTCAACATGCCCTAAAACAAAACAACTCTGCACCTTCCCAACACCAACAGACTGGCCAGGATCTGCCCTCCATGCCACCTACAGCCTTCACTGTACAATTAGTGCCCTATGCCCTATGGGTTTTCCTCAAATGGTACCAATTCCCCAAATTTGCCAGCTCCAATATTATTGTCCTAGCAACAAACAGTTGGCTAATACAGAAAGGGGTATTTGAGGATACTCTAATAGAAAGACTGTTTATAAATATATGGCAGGATTAAGAAAGGGCAGCAAGGCATAAAGTCCCTGTGAGGCCTTTGCCACCCCCAGGGCAAGGAGAGCTATGGCTGTGGTTTGCAAGGACACAGCTACCAGCAAACCACAGCTAGGCAAAGAGGGGCCCATAAATGAGTCCTGCCTTTGCTTTCTCCCCACTCTCCATCAGTGTCCTGCAGGTGCATCCCCACGGCTAAGCCAGGAACAAGAAGGAGGGCATGGAGCCTGGCTGATGCCTTGTGGGACGTCGGCCCTGACCACACAGGGACAAATGGAGAGAGTCTGGAGGAGCGCACGGTATCTGTATAGCTCAGGAACTAGTGAAATTCCTGTCCCTTTCTCCCACTCACTTCATTTCTACTTCTAAAAGCATCAGCCAGTCATTTAACTGGAGGACAAGTATTCACTCACTCTATTCATTGTCACCACTCTCTCCATCCTTGCACACACACACAGACCAAGCAGGAACTAATAGTTAGAAGCTGGTTAAAATGCATCAGTCGAGAACAAAAAACTCCCCAATTATGAAAGATTCAATTCAGGGCTTCTATCTTGTCATCCCTGGAAGGTAGAAATCAGTGGTTAAGGTATTTAAGAAATAAGCTGTAGAAGTGAAAAGCCTTTCAATTTTCTCTTCCTGTCTCCTGGAGGAGCAGGTAGGACCAGGCCTGAGGAAGTTATGTAAATAACCACCTGCTTATAAAAATAGGAATCAGCTACTGAATCCCCTACAGAAAAATGTACTGGCCCCAAATCCTCTGTTAATACTGGTACAGCTTAGGGGAAATGGTCAGTCAGTCAGAACCCTGAGCACCTACCAGGACCCATCAGGCAGCGTTCAGGCCATCACACAGCAGAGCCAGCAGTGCTACACACTGGTGACCTTTCCCTTCTCACTCATGTCGGTTCCCTTTTTGTTTGGTCATGGCAGATATCACACACGGTATCAGTAAGACACTTGTTGAACATCTACTAGACACTATGAATATTGCAGAGATTTTTAAAAAATAATGACTATGGGGCTAAGGTATCTTTAAGGGTCACTTACTGTCCAAAAATCCCTCCAAATCAATCTCACACTGAGCATTCAAAAGGGCACAAGTCCTCTAACACAACACCACCTGCCCAGAGATGAGCTCAGGACAGAGTTTCCTTTTTAATGTTAGTAAAAGAAAGAGGAGGACTTTAGTAGGAGTACTAAATACAACATACCCAGATGAAAATCAGTACAGGTGGATGAAACAAACCATTAGAACAGCTGGCACTAGACACTCTTTGGGAAAATATGGTGGGAATTTTTTTGGTTTATTTTTGTATTTTCAGAAAAATACCTTAATGAGCAATGAGGGGACTGAAGTTGAGAATGTGAGAATGTGAACTGTAAAGAAACAATGGAAAGAAAAAGAAGGAGGCAGAGTGAGAGCATGTATGCAGGAGCATGTGAAACAGGCACCAGCTAGCTAAGCCATTTTCCTTTAGAAATGAACAAAATATCTGGAGATGAGAAAAAACAAAAAAGTTGGGAGGTGGTTCTATATTATTGTCATTAATAATATTTTTCTATTCAAGTATGTTCAGCAGTGTATGTGTCACCTATTTCCATGTGGCCAAGAGCCCCTACAGAGCATAAGACCCATGAGGGGAGAGACGACATCTATCTCCCTCTCTTTTGATCCTCCAGGCCCTGAACAGTGCCAGAAAGAGCGCAGACAGTTGATTATCACTATCCACCACAGTTGTGCTCTACAAAGTCACTGGAGAGCCCAAATTAAGCAAATACTGAACACCACTGCTCCAAAAGGAATTACAAGGTTAGGTTAGAGCCTCTGCTCACAATATTTCCATCAACTGATCAATACATAACTGTTTTATATGTGTTGCTGGTGAAAGACACCTTATTCAACAGAGATTGTTGATTCATTAACATTACACTCATGACCAACAGAACTAAAACTCATGCCTGAATAAAGCTTATCCAACATTTTCTCTAAAAGGTATATCACAGACTTGTGCTTAAGTGCCCAAAACATTTTATGTTCAGGATTCATTTTAAATAGCAAAATCACCCAAAGAAAATACAAAAATGTAAAAACCATGGTACCAAATGGACCACAAAGAGGATACTGTTTATAATAGGAGCACTGGAACAAAAAGAGTGGCCCATATTCAACTTCAACTAGGAACAGCACAATGGCCAGTCAGTATCTGTGGGAACCTCCACAAATAGTGACTGGTTCAACTGCACCTCCCTCAACAGGTGTTTGTTGAATGAGTAATTGACTCATAAATCTTTAAAAGAGAACTAGTACTTCCTCCTCCAGGTTCCTCTCCGGATACTGGTTCTCTTGTTGTTTTTCCCTCCTTTTTTAATAAGCAATTTTTTAGCAAGCAGAGTTGGCTTCTTATCGGTCCCTAATTTTTTAACCTACTATTATTTAGACTCCTCCCTACTAGTCCATTAATGCAACCTTTGCTGAAGAGAACCATAAACCTCCTCCTCTTTAGCAAGGGATATTTCTGAGTACCCAGCCCCCACGGATCTCAAGTGTGCAGCACAGGCCTGACTTCTGCTCTGGGGGAGTCTGCAGTGTCCTCAAGGAAGCAGAAAATTACCCAGCCCTTTAGAATGTGACCAAGGTGCTTCAGAAAAACAGAGCACTACCTGAACCCTCAACAGAGCACCTTCTAAAGAGCATCAGCAGAGATTTCATGAGAAAAGGGGACAGTTAAATTTTCTCTCTTGTCCTTTCACACTCACTGTGTCTCCTCTCAGAAAAATCTCTGACCACTTCTGCATGGGCAAGGTGCTCCTTTTACAGCCTGCCTGTTCCTGTCATTGCATCTGCCACACTGCCATCATATGTGTTAGGATCTCTCTCCCAATAACATATAGTCCTAGAGGACAATACTGCACTTTTCACTGCCATAGTCTCAGAGGGGAAGCACTTAATAAGCAAACATCTGTGACCCACAACGTGAATGAGTAAGACATCAAAACTAGTTTTTGATGTCTGTTTTTGGTTTTAGCTTGGGGTAGTGATGATGATATGTTTGGCCAATGCAATGGGGAGGAAAAAAGAGATTCAGGCAGAGAAGACTGCCAGGGCAAAGGCCAGACACTTAAATTCTTAAAGGGACTGCAAAAAGTTCAGTGTGGCTATAGTGTAGTGTTAGATATTACAGGAGAAAAATGAAAGCAAGAGAGGTGAGCCAACATAGGGTCCTTTCAGTCAGACATTCGCAAACTTTAACTTGTATACAGTGCACCAGAGGATCTTGGTGAGTCTACAGGTTGTGGGGTCACGGAAGACTTCAAGGCCTACACTTCTCATGCCCCAGTGACAAATCATACTGCTGCTCTGACCACCATACTTTAAGACTCAGATAACAAGGATATACTATGCTAAAAATTCTTCAGCCGTGCTAAAAAATAATAATTTAGTCTTCCTATTTCATGAACTCTCATCAACTCAGTTTATCCTCTCCCTCCATCTTGGCCCTCTCCAATTCATCCTCAAGAAAATACCTCCAACACTTTTACTAAACCACAAAATCAGATGTCATGACTCAAAATTCTTGGTCTGGTCAGGTCACCGTACATCAGATTAAGCTCTGGAACTTACCCTCTGAGCTCAAATGTAGCTAAAATGATCCAAGGTAACTGGACCACAGACTCCTCCAGGCCTTTCCCCTTTACTTGCCATTGTCAGCCCCTCTGCACTGTTCTATGGGCAGCCTGGAACAGACTGCCTTCTCTAAGGAGTCCAAGAGGTTCAGATAGTGAAAATGACATCATGCCTCATGTTAATTTCACTGATTAGAAGGTGCTTTCTAGTCTGTCTGCATAATTAATTTTAGAGATTCCACTCCTAGTTCCCACCCAAGCAAACGGCATTTAGAAAATGTTCGTTCAAGTGTTGTTGCAAAAATAAAAGCACAAGTGAATTTGACAATCCACTTATCTCTATCCTGTTCAAATTGATTGTCTCAAGTATCATAAAGGCAATCTTTTCAGCGAAGAAGAAACAATTACAGATATTGATGTCCAGAGAAATTTAAAGACAGTATTTCTGCTGGGAAAAGTTAAAAAAAACTGCTGCTTCAATATTGGTGACGAACTCTCTGGTTGGGAATCCCAATACTTTACTATTTATTTTACTATTAATTTTACACAATTGTCCTTCATACAGTGTTTACTCACCTATGAGAATACTTGAGTACAAGCAAATCTAAACTAATTTTCCACATATAAGTTTTCATGTATAGCTAGACCAAATCCTTCATGTTGCTTTCCCTTTACCAATTTAGTTCAACAATCATATAATTAAATTTTGAAATTATCAACTTCATCTCACCAGCACATTAACCACCACCAAATACTTCATAATGGCAAATGTTTTAACTATCAGATTTTAAACTTCCACTATAGTCTCGGTATTTCATTTTGCTCATATACAGACTTTTCACTCTGAATCTTCATGGAATTGGATAGGCCAAAAAGTTCATTTGTTTTTTTCCCATGATATGGCTCTTGTAGTGCTTAGCTGTCTTTAACTTCATTCGAAACAATTTTGTTAGAGTGTGTTGTTACGCCTATCATATCAGTGAGCATTTAAAAAAAACACATCCAAGTTGGTGAATTTTTCTGTAGCCATTTTAATACTGAAGATGGAAGAAAATATGCAAAAATTATTGACATATTGTGCTTTATTATTTCAAGAAAGGTAAAAATGCAACTGAAACTCTAAGGATTTGTGCAGTGCATGGAGAACGTGCTATAACTGATCAAATGTGTCAAAAGTGGTTTGTAAAGTTTTGTGCTGGAGATTTCTCTCTGGATAATTAATGCTCCATGGTCATAGACCAGTTGAGGTTGATATCAATCAAATGGAGACATCAGTTTAAAACAATCAACATTGCACCATTCAGAACATAGCCAATGTACTCAAAATATCCAAATCAATAAAGTCATTGGTGAAAATGAAAAATGTGTCTTTTGTTTTACATTAAAAACCATAAGGACCGGCCAAGATGGAGGCATAGGCAGACACACTGTGCCTCCTCTCACAACCAAGATTAAGAACAACAAAAATATAGAACCAAAAAAAAACCCAAAAACCCACAACCAGAATAGAGGATTGAATTGTACAGAAGTCTGACAACAATTCACCCAGACCAGTAAGAGGGGCAGAGTCGGTGGCAGGCAGAGAGGGGTCGTGATGGGAAGAAGCAGTAGCTGGTGGTCCTGGGTGCACAGACAGCAGTTACCGGGCGCAAGGAGGCAACGAGCAGACCAAGCGAGGCACACAAAGCAGCTGACCACGGTCACACATTCGCACACAGATAAACCAGGTGAAAACAGGCAGCAAGACAGACTGGGAAGCTCAAGGCCGCAGGGCCGGGAATAAAAAGCACCGATTGAGGACACTTGTGGGAGTTGGGGTGCAAGGAGGGAATCCCAGCCTCACAGGAGAGTTTGTTGGAGAGACCCACGGGGTCCTAGAACGTGCACGAGCCCGCCCACACAGAAATCAGCACCAGAAGGGCCAAATTTGCTTGGGAAAGCAGTGGAGAGGACTAGAGTCTGAGAGAGAATGAAGCAAGCACTATTGTTGCCTCTCAGACCCTGCCCCCACATACAGCATCACAACCCAGCGACTGGGTGGCCCCACCCTGGTGAACACCTAAGGCTCCGCGCCCCTCACTATGTAACATCCGCAACCAGCCCCCCCCCCAAAAAAAAAAAACAAGGATGGCTCACAGGAGAACAGATAGGGGCCCCAGAGCTAATCCATCTAAGCGATCAAGAGATAGCCAACCTATCAGATGCACAGTTCAAAGCACTGGTGATTAGAAAGCTCACAGAATTGGTGGATTTTGGTCACAAATTAGATGAAAAAATGGAGGCTACAATAAGTGAAATGAAGAAAACCGCACAGGGAACCAATAGTGATGGGAGGAAAACTGGGACTCAAATCAATGGAGTGGACCAGAAGGAAGTAAGAAACAAACAAACAGAAAAGAATGAAGAAACAAGAATTCAAAAAAAATAAGAACAGGCTTAGGAACCTCCAGGACATCTTTAAATGTCCCAACATCTGAATTATAGGGGTACCAGAAGGGGAAGAGGAAGAGCAACAAGTGGAAAACTTATTTGAACAAATAATAAAGGAGAACTCCCCCAATCTGGCAAAGGAAATAGACTTCCAGGAAGTCCAGGAAGCTCAGAGAGTCCCAAAGAAGGTGAATCCAAGGAGGAACACACCAAGGCACATCATAATTACATTACCCAAGATTAAAATGAAGGAGAGAATTCTAGAAGCAGCAAGGAATAAGGGCATAGTCACCTACAAAGGAGTTCCCATCAGACTGTCAGCTGATTTCTCAAAAGAGACCTTACAGGCAAGAAGGGGCTCAAAAGAAGCATTCCAAGTCTTAAAAGGCTGGAAAGAAGTATTCCAAGTCTTGAAAGGCAAATATCTACATCCAAGATTATTCTATCCAGCAAAGCTGTCACTTAGAATGGAAGGGAAGATAAAGTGCTTCTCAGATAAGGTCAAGTTAAAGGAATTCATCATCACTAAGACATTATATGAAATGTTAAAGGGACTTATCTAAGAAAAAGAAGATACAAAATATGGCAGTAAAAGACAGCAAACTCACAGATATTAACAACCACACCTAAAACAAAAGCAAACTAAGCAAACCACTAGAACAGGAGCAGAAACAGAGATCACATGGAGGGTTAGCAATAGGGGAGTGGGAGGAGGAGAGAGGGGGAAAAGGTACAGAGAACAAGTAGCATAGACGGTAGGTAGAAAATAGACAGGGGGAGGGCAAGAATAGTGTGGGAAAAGTAGAAGCTAAAGAACTTATGACACATGGACATGAACTAAAGTGGGGAATGTGGGTGGGAGGGCATGTGCAGGGTAGAGGGGAATGATGGGGGAGAAATGAGACAACTGTAAAAACATAATCAATAAAATATAATTTTAAAAAAAGTATAAGGACTTTTTGGCCAGCCCAGTACTAAAAGCTATCTAAGAATGATTCAAAAGTCGTTCACTCAAGACCAGTATCTACTGATACATACTATGTGCTCAGTATTCTTACTGCTAACAATGAATACTTCTCAGGGATTTTGCACTAAAGTGATGAGAGAAAGACAATGGATAAACAAATACATAGAGACTATATCACGTGGTGATCACTATGAAGAAAAATAATGGACCCAGGCTGCTGAGAGTCGAAGAAATGCTATTTTATTTTGGGGGAGTATGACAGAAGCACTTGAAAAGTTCATTCAATTCAAGTTGTTCATTATCTACTTTTCTGTCTTAAGTGTTCCAGTTGAAATTCCTTCCTTACCTCAGAGCTCTGTACATACTGGGTATTAATAAAGCCATTTGGCACCAACTGGTTGCTGGACTTCACAGATCGAGACATATGGCTGCATGTCTGTTTCTACTAGCTTCAAAGTGCAAAGATCTTTCACAGGTAATCTAATGGAATCCATTCATTCTTTTCAAGCAACAAGTAATGTACAAGTATGCACATCTTGATCATTTACATTAAACCGCTTAAGTCTGTAACCACTAACATTCATTGAACATTTACTGTGGGTCATGTATATGCTAAGAATCTTAATGCATTAATTGATCATATTCTCAGAACAAATCCACGAAACAGGTTATATTATCATTCCTGTATTATAGGTAGGGAACCTGATGTTACAGGGGTGAAATATCATGGCTAAAGTTAACCTATTAGTAATTGGTGGAGACAAAGTCCAAGCCTCAATAGTCAGGCCACAGAGAACATGCTCTTCTGAAGTGAATGTAGAACCCTAAAACGCCAACTTAAAGGCAGGGACTCAGGCTTATCTGCAACCTTCTCACCAACATCTGCCATCATGGTCATCTCATCATAACAGAGCAGTCACTGCCTAGTAGTTACACTCACTCACACTGATACTGACTAAGCTAATTGACAGTCTCTGACAATTAGCTAATGACTCATCTGTTGCTTATATCTTTACAATCATGTTCCATGGGTAAAAAAAATTTTTAAAGTCATGCAAAAATTAAGAATGAGACAAGTTCTCTTTAGCTAAGACTAGCAAACAAATAAGGCTTTTAACCTCACCCTAATTTATTTTATTATTAGGGTCTGGGGGAAGGAGTGAGAAGTGGCACACTGAAGGAGAAAGGGACCTCATGGAGTATGTGCATAAAACTAAATGCTTCAAACTCCATTTCTATACAGGGAACACTTAGTTGGTTAACAGAAATGTGTTGGATATAGGGTTCAATCTATATTTTCATACAATATGATGCTTCAATCTTGTAAAATAGCCTATATTTTCCCCAAAAGAGTCTTTTTAATCAAATACTTAGTCAATTTAGGATAATAACACTTGGCATATTCTAAACACTAAATAAGGGCTCTTTCTCAACTACACCCCTCCTATATTTGGCCTTAACAAAAGGTCAGAAACCCAGATTAATACCTAAGACTCTCCCGTACCCTCCCTGCACCTGTGCCTACACTTGAGTTATATCAGTGGTTCTATCTCTGCACTCGTCATTAAAATAATATTTTGTGAAATGCTAGTTTCCAGGCCCCTACCTAGAAATACTGAAAAATGGGTAAAGGATAAGAGGCCCAGGCACTATTTTTACAAACTATCCAGGCAATTTAAATGTACAGCCAAGATTGGGTATCACTGCTCTAATCCCAAGAGGTTGCCTATTAGTCCTAAAAGATCCTATTAAAAATGCAGATTCTGATTCAGTATAGGTCCAGGATGGGGCCTGAGACTCCGCATTCTAACAAGTCCCCAGGCAACACCCTGGAGTAGCAAGGGCCCTTTCCGTGCTGTGCAGTACCGTAGCCTCTACCTATGCCAGCTATTTAAATCCAGTTCCTCAGGCACCTCTTCTTGATTTCAAGGACTCAGCAGCTACATGGGGTTAGTGGCTACCATAGTGTGCAAGCGTACACATCTCTGAAATTTTTAATGCAATTAACAATTTTATAGAAAGCTAAATTTGGCTGAAGAAAAATATAACGAGACAGTCATTAATTTTATAGTCTCAGTTTTATTACCTTTTAATCACTAAGAAAGAATAAGATCTAAGGCATACCTACTGCTTTTGTTTCGATTTCAATTTTAAAATGTTATACAAAAGAATAGTTTTCCAGCTTATCAGCATTTTCTAAGACCTCACTAGATGTTTTATGTAATATTTTATGTTTATATTTGCACATTTTGGGAATATGTGTCTACAGTTTCCCAAAGAAGTAAACAAATCTAACATAAGAATTTTTTAATTAAAGTGCTGTATTTGGAACTAACCCAGTGTGACAGTTCAAATCCTACTGTTTATTTGTACACAAACAAAAAAATTCCAGTAATAGTCAAGGGGGACAAATACCTTAAAAAAAAAAAAAAAACTATTAAGAAAACCAAACAACAACTTAGCCGCTTTTTGAGGAAATAAAGAACTTAAATATAGATAAAATACTTTTAATATTTAAGAAGCACTTTTACAACTAGAAAATCAAGGACTTTACCCATAACTCTGAGAATCTGACAACCAAGAAAGCGGAACTGAAAGCAATAGTAGTTTCCTAGGCAAAAAGCACAGCCAGTAGAAAAAAATAAAAAATAAAAACAAGCAGCATTTGTAGTAGGCTTGAAAAACAGTTTTAATTGTCAAAATGTCACAAAGACAACAATACTGAAAATCATTTCAGTAAAAATGATTCAAAGCAAAATGCCATTTTCATTACAGCAAACAAGTTACAGAAAAATAGAAAAATAAGATTCCCTTCCTTGGCTCTGAATTAAGTAGTGATAGTAATCAATCTTGTTTGATTTTACAAAATTTATCTATGTTAGCATAGATTTCTAATATGCCTCCTTAGTTTTCTCTGCAAATATGACCATACACTGATTCAGAAGCAGCAAGTCACCGGGCTGATGAGGCACTCTCTGTTATAGAGACAAGCCCCTCTGTGCTTAGGTCTTAGTTCCAACAGTGAACAACACATTTCAAAGCACAGATTAAAATAGCACTGGGCTGTCCACATTCTCACGTGACTTCAGTTTCCTCATCTGTCACAAGAAGAGTTTGAATTCAATCTCAAAGACCTTTCTGACTCTAACAGCTTTGGATTTTTAGAAATAAATATGGAAGGGCTGTTTTGTCTAGAAACATTGCTTATAAATACTATATTCTATACTACTTTAAAGCTTTTTCTTTATAAGTCCTACACTTTGATAGTTAACTTTTAGAAAATATTGCTAGAAATGCCCTACTAAATGGCTATTAAAACGTGTATATTCTACATCAGCTTTTGTAACCATGACAGCATTTGTTCTAATATTTACATCAAGAAAATTTACTTAAATGAACAGAAATGTGTTGGATGCCCTTAATCTGTACATTCACATAATGTGTCACTGCAACCTTGTCAAATCTTGTGCAACTGTCTATATTTTCAACCAAATGCTTCATCATTTGGGAATTCAGGGTGAGTTAAGTAATTCAGGCAAAACTACCAATTTAATACCAGCAAGCCAGTATCACTGTTGTGCTTTTCTAATCATTTACCTCTCAGTGACTGGTGAACTAAAGGAATGAATAACAAAATGAGGTTCCCAGGAAACAGTATGCTCATGATACTCCTGCTGCCCCACCTACAACACAGAGCAAGATTAATATACTGTGATTCATTCCCCAGAGAAACCCACCTGCCATGGGGACTTGCACTGGACCTACATTACTTTCATGAATGAGGTGCTCCTAATTATTGTTTTTAATTGTTATTTTAGAGATCAACATCTATCCATGTCTACTAGATAATCAAAGCACGTACATTACATTATTGGGTTTATACAGTGTCAATAAAATATTTACACAAATGATAGTAAGTTTTAAAGTATCAAAATTAACAGAACATATGTAAGTGATGTTTTCTAACATGTCTGGAACTTACTAGTGCTCAAAAATATATGTTGAAGAAATTAATTAGAACTTATTTATTTCAAGCAACAGTCTTCCAATTAGGCAGCACATGTTTCACAATAGGCCCGGGTTTCAACACCGGTCTTCTTCATGAAGAGAAAAAAATAACATCAAATCTTCCAAACCTTTTTAACTTCAAATTTCAAAACACCTCATATACTCTAAAGCAAATTATTGGTAAAAATTATCATAACCTAAATGGAGGACCTTTATGAGGAATTAAATGATGTTCACACAAACCACACTCTTTGTGCTTACACATCTAAAAAACAAAAACAAAAACCAAAAAAAACAGTAATTCCAACAGGAAAAAAATAGTGTTTAGAATCTATAAATTAAGGGTAAGATTCATTAAGAATATACAGGCTATCAGAGGGCTGTCTCACTGTCAAAACACATTTACTGAATTAAAGTATCACAAATAAGCACTGAATAATTTCACATGATAGCTAAGTCACTAAAAACAAACAAGCAGGAAAAGAATCCTTCCCTCACTTCTCATCAGGTTAAAATTTCAGATGGCTGCATATAGCCAGCAATGCATATCCTAGAAGAGGTAATCACCAAAACATTTGAGAAGATAACAAAGTCATATTGATCTTTACCATTTCAAACATGTCTAGGAAGAGTCTCTCAAGAATGATATGAAAATGAATAACCAAGTGGGAGGAGATTATATTCCTTTTTAATAAAAGCATGGTCAAAAGCTATTTGAATGTTTTCTTCTCTTACCTTCTTTACCTAATCTAGTCAGTGTCTACATAGAAATAACCTACAAATCAATCTACCTTTTAAATTCTGTCTCCTTCCTCCACTCTTTCTCTTAAGATTGTTCCATGTATGCCCTGACCAGTGTGGTTCAATTGGTTGGCACCACCCACAAAGTAGAAGACCACAGGTTCAATTCCCAGTCACGCACATGCCTGGGTTGCAGGTTCGATCCCAGTCAGGGTGCATACAAGAGGTAACTAATCAATGTTCCTCTCCCTCTCTTTCCCTTCTTTTACCCTATCTCTGAAATATTTTTTAATCGCTCCATGGACCTCACAATTACAATTTTTTGTAGTAACCCTATTATATTTGCCTAATTCCACTGTTTTTTATCAATTCAAAAAGAAAATGCGACTTGTCCTAAAATAGGATTTCTAAAGCTAGCTCATTCTATTTCATGAAAACAGATTAAGTTTTCAGGAATTTTTGAGAATGGGTTGTTAAATAGTCATTATTAAAATTAAATAATATAAACTTACAATTAAATAAATTATATTAAAAACAAAGACAACACTCAAAAGAATTCACTTACCAATTATTTTACTACATTTTATTAGTATCTATGCTCGTGATGCATACCATAAAATGGTGTGCTACAATGTATCTCTCACTAACTATATTCAGTGACATGACACTGGAAACTTCAAATTGGCCACTGTGAGAATATTTACACCATAGAAATGGGCAAATGCTACAAGCCAGGTCTTTTCTGGTTTTCAGAGACTCAGTTGTTTAACATTTAACAGTACCCCAGTAGATCCAGAGAATTCAAATTCCCTCTTCTCTCAGAATCAACAAATGTATGAAGCACTATAGGCCACATAACAAGTCTATGGAATCAAGAAAGATCTACCAGAGAAATGGTTACTTATTCCAAGGAATAAGTAAAGGTTAGCCAGATAGGCAATAAGGACAGAGAAGAAACTTACCACGCAAGGGAAAACTGAGTGTTTGGAGCTAGGCAGGCCTGACACCCATTCAAGAAAATCATTCAAGGGAGCTAGTTGTTATAGGATAGAAAAAGATGAGGCTAAGAAGACCAACACAAGACAGTTCTTGCAAACTTTAACAAATACACTAATATTCTCAGCTGTATTAAAAAATATTGGGAAAGTACTAAAATATTTTAAGCACTGGGAGTAGAAGGAAGATACCAATTTTCAACAATCTTTTTGCTTTACTGCAGGACAGACTGAAGGGCTGTCCCAAGAGAGGACGCAGAGACCAGCAGCAGACAGATCCCACACTTTCCTGATAATATAGTGACATTAGCAAAAACGTTTTGAGCATGCAACAGAATTGCATTTTTATTTACCATTTATCAGTTAAATATATGCTCAATTTTACTAATAGGAACATTACTGAACTCATACAAGAAATGATAAATTTTAAAAATGAGATAATGAAGATGCATGTACAGTTCTAATATTCTGTTGGCACACTTCCATGATTGTGCATCCCATCTCAGAGACCAGCAATGGTGCCAGCCTCAGAAGATGAAATGGAGGATGAAAAGCCAAGAGGACTTGGTGAGGACTGAGGGAGCTGGAGCCAAATAACACTCTCAGGGTCAAGCAAACTCATGCTAAGACACACCATACTAGGAAAAACCTATCCAAACTCAGCAACCCTAGATATGACCAAATTGCCTGCAGTGTGCCCTACTAAAGGCATCATAATGATTTGACACAATTTTCTGGCCACTCAATTCCACCAGATGCAGATATAAAATGTTAAGCTCAATAACTAAGATGCCATTTCTCTCAAACCAATAAAATAAAAGCCTTAAAACATTACTTGCCAGTCATTACAATATGCCTTGGATTCCTTTGAGGGATACCCCACACAGTGGTAGTGCTATGTGCCGGTGTCCTACTGAAAGGCAGGGAATCCCATTTGCTTTGATGCACCTTGACTTTGAAAAGGTAACCAATAGTACTGTAGTCTCCTTTCTTTCATTTTTTCATAAAGATGAAGCACATTTCATCAAGTAAGGGATATAAAGCAGTTGCATTTTATCCAGTTGATCTTTCTGAAAAAAATAATTCAGGAACAATGGAGTGGTACACAGTAAGTAATGGTAAAGAATGTGAAATTTATTATCATTTGATGTCCCTAAAGTATATTAATAGAAGATGTGAGATACATAAAAACTAAAAGCTTAATCCACAGGAATTGAAAGCAAATTATAAAAAGCAGTAAGATGTGGATAGAGAGACTTCACTCTGTATTACCTTTGTCCGATTAATAACCCCCACAAAAGGGTGGACTCAGTGGGTGCCTGAGCCCTATGGGTCATCACAGTCAGTCCTTGCAGCAGATCAGCCTGGGAGTAATCCCATTCCACCAACCTGTCAACAGCAATCAAGGCTCAACTACCACAGCAGGGTGCACAAAGCCCACACTGGGGCACACCTGGAGCACTCAGCTCAGGTGACTGGGAAACCTGTGCCACTGGGCCCTAGAGAACACCTACTGCCTAAGACCACCCTACCAGACCAGGAGACAGAGTGGCTGTACCTAATGCATAGAAACAAACACAGGGCGGTTGCCAAAATGAGGAGACAAAGAAACATGGCCCAAATGAAGGCATGGAATAAAACCCCAGAAAAAGATCTAAAGAAAATGGAGACAACAATATAGCAGATGGAGAGTTCAAAACACTGGTTATAAGGCTGCTCAACGAACTTAGGGGAAGAATTGTGATTTAAAAATAAAGAAAAAATTTAGAGATGATGCTAAATTCACACAACAGAATATAATGTAACTTCTAGGACAAAAGAAGTTGACATGTATCTACTAATATGAAACAATTTCCAATATATGGTTTCATGGAAAAGTAAGGTACAAAACAGTATATAGCATGCTTCTGTCTGTGGGGGGAAATGGATATTTAATTATATATCCTATAATTACACACACAAGTGTTGGGGGTAATTTGTAAGTGCACGGAATTTGTCTGGAAATAAATATAAAAGAAGAGTGACTGTCTCTGAGGAAGGGATAAAAATGTGGGGAAGATTTTTATTCTATTGTTTCCTTAAAATCTGCATTATGTGCACATATATTTTTAAAAACTAACTAGTTAACTAAGTGTCTGAAAGGGAACCTTAGGATACTGCTAATATTGTGTGATAAAATGTGATAAAATACTGCTGTTATTTTATCTACAATAAAGAAAACCATATTGTTGCTATCAAAAAGAAAAAGCTAAATCAAACTTCTCTCCTGAAGCAATCAAGTCTTGTACTATGATATCAACAGAAATGCACCAATTTAGTATGTCTTGATAATAAAGGAAGTGAATGAAGATGGATGACATAACTAGAAGGTAGACAGCAATCATTTTAGATATGCTTTCAGGAGATTATCTTTTCTCATCAAGGATCTCAATTTTTTTCTACACTAACAGTAATGCATTGGACACTAATCAAGCATATCCAATTGAGAATATGCAGAAGTACAGGTTATTTGTGAGGTTTCCATATAAATTTACAATCTTGGAGAATGTACAAAAAGGGAAATATATGTAAAACTGTGTTCAGTGGAGTAGAAAAGATTTCTTCAGGGTATATATAAAAATGTGCCTACTAAAGGAATGCTAGCAGATTGACAAATAAAATTAAAAGATCAAATATACCTTTGAACTTGGATCTGCTGAATGTTATATTCAATAGATATGAACAGTCTTTCATCATACTGCGCCATCTAGAACATGAATTCAACAGACTGTCTACCCTCTAAACCTCTCTGACTGAGTCCACACTTTATCCCCTTCCTGTTCACACACTGCCATTCTCACCAGGCTGAAAGGAGGGGAGTATCCTTGTGGATGCAAAGCAGTGAGCCAGCTACTATAAGCAGAGAGGGATGATGAAGGCATGATGCTTGCTTTATACTAACTTACATGCTACAGAAATGTACACAAGTAGCTACAAAATAAAGCAGAATATAAGAACACACACACACACACACACACACACACACACACACACGAAAAAAGTGCCATACATAAGAAAGCTTTATTCTTTAAAAGATTGAGAAATGCCCAAGAATCCACTTCTTTACAATCAAAAGAAGAAAACAAGGTGAAATAATACCAAAAAAAAGGTCTTTATGTTCATGAACACTTATTAAAACTAGTCTTCAGTCACTTTAAAGCTTCTACTGAAAGCAGAATTATTAGAAATTCCTAAAACAGTTCAATAGGAAACTGTCATATAATTTCAAGACTGAAAATTACATCCAATATTTACAAATTCCATCAATTTATGCAATCACCCTGGAAATCATTGTTCAGATCCTTTATGGATAGGTCTAGAACATAAGTAAACATAAAGTAAAATCATGAAGAGTAGAAAAGAGCAGTAAGAGAGCGCACATGAAAGAAAATAAAACTATCCAATGTTTTAATATCTGATCAAAAATTTAGATGTATAAGCACTGAAGTTACTAACTATTATGAAAATTCCTTTTAATTGCATAGAGAATTATATAATAATGACTAGAGTTTATTTTTACAAATATTGCTCCATTTGGCACACCAAAATAAAAAGCAGTTTCAAAGAAATATTTACTAATGAAGTGGTTCCTCCCACACTGTTCATTACTTTAACTCCCAAAGCAGTTAAATCGAAATGAGCATCCCATGAATGCTGCTGGCTCACTGTTGTGACTGGTCACTGATCAGAGAAGACAAGACCATCATAACAAAGCAACAGAAGTGGTATTTTTTTCACACTACAATATTAAAATATATCTATATCATGATGGAACAGTGGCCCCCAAAGATGACCCACCCTAATTCCTAATTCCTATGTTATGGTACTTAACATAGCTAAAAGGATTTTGCATGTATGATTAAGGTGAAGATGTGGACATGGATTATTTTAGATTATCTAAGTAGGCCTAACATAATCACAAGAGGGGTGGTGAGGAAGGGAAGAGAGGAAAAGAGGAGGGGACAGGGAAAGGGGGAACTGGGAATGGGGGAAGTGGAAGGGAAGTGGAAGGGAAGGGAAGGGCATGGACTACAGAAGGGTCTCAGAAATGCACCCTAGTTGAACTGGGCCGTGAACCAGGAACACAGGCAGTCACCAAAGGTTGGGCAAGAGAGCAAAAGGATGCTTCCCTGGAGCCTCCAGAAGAAACACAGCCCTGCCAGCTCCTGGATTTCAGCTGAGATCCACAAAGGGCTCTCATTTACAGAACTGAAATAAATCTATGTTGTTTTGCACCACCCAGTTTGTAGTAATTTGTTATAACAGTAACAGAAAACTAATATATATAATACATTAATACACAAACACAGAAAATTACATACACCCTGTTGTTCAAAATTGGGGACAGATAAACTATGTATTAACTGTGATTAAGCTACATTCCCAAATCTGAAGAAAAGAGGGGGCAAATCTTAGATAAAGGAAAGAAATGAGAAAGGCATACTATAACTTTTCTGGGTGAAGCAGAAGGCAGACCTTGTTTCTGCCTCCCATTGCCTACTCCCTCACTCTGACCACAGTAGAGTGGCTACCCTCAAATATTAGTAGATATATACTATTTATGCAAATTGATCACCAATTGGCATTTGTTGTCCTAAGTCATAAACCTCTGCCACAGAATTTTATTTTCCAATGCATTAACACAAATTCTATATTTAAAATAAATACTTCTTGAGCTAATTTAAAAAACAAATTACCCAATGAATCAGCCATGGCATAAGCTGACACTTTAACTAAATGTGATGACAGAGCAAACAATCTAGCAGTACTCCAAAATTCCATTTAGTTACTTTCTTCCATTTTATCGCTGGTCTGAGGCTTCCAAGACTGGTTCAATTGTAATCTTCTATCTTTAAACGTGGGGATCATCTGTACAAAATTATTTATTTTTCTGAAGTTACATGCTACTTCACAGTCACTACATACACAGCCTCACTAAATATCAGCTATGTGTATGGCCTTATATTTACCCAAACATACACATATGTTTTAAATTTTTACATACCACTCTAAAGACAAGAAAAAGGTGCTTGTATAATGCAGCAGAAAAATCTCTGCAAAAGAGGTGATAAGCCATCATTATGGCTGCATTTGCTCTGACTTTGCATGTAAGAGCTGAAAAATAACAAATAATCATTGTTTAATCCCTAGGACAGGCAGAAAATGGAAGGTACAGAAAATTTTTAACAACTTCTGGGATGTTCAAAACTTGTAATGATAATGCAGATAGAAAGGCATGCCATCTTGCAGAGGCAGTGTATGAAAGTACTGAAGAATGGTCAATGCCTTAGATGTATGAGACCGAGAGGGAGAAACAGTAGGGGGGTAATGAAAACATACTCTGCTTCCTGGAGTTATGAAAATTCTAGATTTATTTAAGTGCTGCCAAATGCCAATATGAGGAAAGCATTTAAAGGCAGCATCAAATTTAAGTCATAGAAAGAGCTCCATAAAAATGGTATCTTTGGTGCTGGCGAAGTAACTCAGTTGCTTAGGGCATTGCTCCAATACTCCATGGTTTGTTAAGTTCAACCTCCAGTGAGGGTGCATAATAGAAGCAACTTGTGAATGCATCAAAAAGTGAAACAACAAATCGATGTCTGTCTGTCTCTCAAATCAACAGATAAAAATTTTAATTAAAAAAATTCTTTGTAAAAAGGCACTATCAACTCCTTTTTCAAATGCGTTCCTCAAGCACACACACACTCATGTGCACTTACACATTCACAAGGCACACTCCGTGGGAACACACTGCAGTGCCCAGCACCCAGAATCCTCAACTGAGGATATGTTTACTAATTTTACAGAGGGCAAGACATAAACACTGATGTGAGAGAGAAATGGTGGATGGTTGCCTCCTGTATGAGCCCCATCCAGGGATCAGACGTGCAACCTAGGTATGTGCCCTGACCAAGAATAAAAACCCACAACCTTCTGGTGCACTGGGCAACGTTCTAACCAATTAAGCAACCCAGCCAGGATGCACCCAGATTCTTTATTAAGGAGAATTATTTGCTAATATGTAGGCAATAAATTGGTAATAATTAATCCATTTTAAATCAATATAAATAAATTTAGAAACTAAAAGGAACATAATGCTTATACTGATTTAGACTTGATATTTTTGTTTAAAATGTGGCCTCATGAACACTACTAATTGTCACTTAAAGGGAAAAGTCAGAAGGGGATGAATCAGAGTCACATTCACCAAGTCCCTCATGCCTTTTCTGTTGCTTCCTCTAGGTCAGAGGTATCCAATCTGCAGTCCGTAAGCCACAAGCAGCCAACAATGGCTATGAATGTAGCCCAACAGAAAATCTTAAATTTACTTAAAGTATTATGGGGTGCTTTTATGATTATGCATCACAAAGTATTTCATGTAAGGCCCAAGGTAACTCTTCATCTTCCAGCATGGCCCAGAGACGCCAAAAGTTTGGACACCCCCATTCTAGGTCCTTCCCCATTGGGATTGACACAATGATTCTGAGGTATGAAGCTCATTTCCAGCTGGGTCGTAGAGCCAAGTAGGAACAAACAGAACTGGGAATGCAAAGCCATTTCTGACACTAAAACCAATGAAAAAATAAATATGCAAACATACTATCAGGAAGTTAACAGGAGATGTGCAACAAGTGCATCAAGAGAAGATTTTTCTCTGACAGGCTCTCAGGCTGACAAAATCATCCACAATATGTGTCTCTCTATGACATGCACTAATACAAAAAAAGAACCTAAATACCAGGTTAGAATGGAAGATGAAAATGAAAAAGAAATCTTTTTATAATCTAAATTTGTCTACTGAAACATTTTCATATAATTACCTTCTCTATGTAATAATTTGGAAATGGGATTACTGGCTTTGGTTTAAATTGTACCTTTAGTAATATATTCATAGCTACATTACCGTTAAAAATTTGCAAGCAATTCCTTCTGCATTTGGTAAGAGACTATAATTGGACAAGTAAGGTATAATCCCATACAAAAGCAAGAGTTCAAGGCAAGACCTCAGGGTCAAGTACAACATAATAGCCAATAACAAAAAAAAAAAAGTTAGGAAGGGAAAAGTGACTGGTCATGGGGACATCTTTGTGGGGAGAGAGGGACAAATTTGTAAAGCTGCCCTTCCAAAAGGTTCAGAGAGTTTTGAATGATACAGAGAGCTCTGTGTACCCGGAGTCCAGTTCCACATGGTTTGGGTTTAATTTCAAAGGCAACTTACAGTGGAGCCTGTAACTCATCCCACCCCAAAATGCCACATGTCAAGGGTGGGGAGATTCTGCACAGAAGAACAATAGGAATCCCCTACAGGCAAACTATTTCAGATGAACATAGTGTGCCAGGATCACCTGCTAACCACAGTCCCAAGCCCATCTGACTACATGGGGCAGATAATAAAAAATGAAAGAAAGAACTACTCTTCCACCCAATGAACTGACAGTCACCGTTATTAAGTGTAAAATACTAAATATATATGTGTGAAGATTTTTAAAAATTAAGTGCTTCATATACATGTAATTAAATAACATAAGGAGCAAATGCTTATTCCGCTGAAGCGTAACTCAGAAATACTGATGCAAAACAGGAACCGCTTTGACCTTATGTTAAGTGTTTGGAAATGCCACAAAGAAACCAAACAAGGATATTGACATGAAACAAGTATTCACACATTTTTGGCAATAACTCCCCTTGTCTTGACAATGAAGACATGAGCTTTTATTATGCCTTAAGCACAGACTGTTAGTTTACCATACTCAGCCTTAAGTTCCCAATGGTAAAAATAAAGGAGGTGGACCTGGAAGTTTCCTAAGGGACTGCTATATCTACAAAGATATGAAAAGCTTTTCCAATGTCTTATGCAATACAGTACACTAAAAGCCTCAGTGGGGAGAAGCCATGTCCATGTCTAAACGTTCCTATGCTCAGTGGAAGAAATGGATTCTTGGGTAAGGAAACACAGATATAAATGACACAGCGCACTGAAAAACACTATAATGTCACTTCAGAGTGTTCCAACCTAAAGAACATAGATGAAGGTTTCAGCCCAATGAAGCAAGTGATCACTTATGTTTTATTAGTGTGTTTTAAAATCTAGTATTACTTGTATTCTACTATTGGGAAAATATATTTTGTTCACTATTTTATGGATGAAACATGTGAAAAGGCAGGTTTAAAAATAATTTTACAACTTCCGGCCAAGATGGAGGTGTAGGTAGACACACTGTACCTCCTCACATAACCAAAATAAAAGCAATAAAAATTTAGAAGCAAAAAGAAACAACCAGTACTGACAGAAAATTGAACTGTACGGAAGTCTGACAACCAAGGAGTAAAAAAAGACACATTCATCCACACTGGTAGGAGGGGTGGAGTCCGGCTGCTAGGCGGGGAGGAGTCGCAGCAAAAAAAGTGGTGGCTTGTGAACCCGGGCACGCAGGGCAGTAGCTGATGACCTGGGTGCACAAGATGAGAGCGGGCAGACCCTGGCGCACAGACGGTGGCTGGCAGACCCCAGGCACAGGGTGGAGGCAGGCAGACCCAGCCAGAGGGTGGATTGTGGAGGGGTGCGCTTCACAAGGCAGCTGGCTGACCAGGCAGTCCCACATTCCCATGCAGATAAACCAGGTGAAACTGGAGAGTGAGACAGACTGCCAAACCCAGGGTTCCAGTGGAGGGAAATATAGCCTCACACACTGACTGAAAACATCTGTAGGGGCTGAGGTGCTGGGAGAGACTCCCAGTCTCATGAGAGAGTTCACTGGAGAGACCAACACAGTTGTAGAACATACACAAGCCCACCCATAAAGAAATCAACACCAGAAGGGCCCAGTTTGCTTGGGGGAAAAGGCAGAAGAGACTGAAATCCGACAGAGCAGAGCAAGCACCATTGTTCCCTCTCTGACCCTGCCCCACATCCAGCATCACAACCCAGAAACTGGGTTGCCCCAGCCTGGTCAACACCCAAGGCTCTGCCCTCATACATAGCAGGCATGACCAGACGCCCCCCCCCCCAAAAAAAAAAATGGCCCAAACAGAAGAACGGATCAAAGTTCCAGAAAAAATACAAATAAGCAACAAAGAGATAGCCAACCTATCAGATGCACAGTTCAAAACACTGATAATCAGGATGCTCAAAGAAATGGTTGAATTTAGTCACAAATTAGATGAAAAAATGAAGGCTATGCTAAGTGAAATAAAGGAAAGTGTACAGGGAACCAATAGTGATAGGAAGAAAACTGGGACTCAAATCAATGGAGTGGACCAGAAGGAAGAAAGAAACAACCAAACAGAAAAGAATGGAGAAACAATGAGGAGAGGCTTAGGAGCCTCCAGGGCATCTTTAAACATTCCAACATCCGAATTATAGGAGTACCAGAAGGGGAAGATGACAAGCAGCAAATGGAAAAGTTATTTAAACAAATAATAAAAGAGAACTTCCCCAATATGGCAAAGGAAGTGGACTTCCAGGAAGTCCAGGAAGCCCAGAGAGTCCCAAAGAAGTTGGACCCAAGGAGGAACACACCAAGGCACATCAGAATTACATTACCTAAGATTAAAATTAAGGAGAGAATCCTAGAAGCAGCAAATGAAAAGGAGACAATTACCTACAAAGGAGCTCCCATCAGACTGTCAGCTGATTTCTCAAAAGAGACCTTACAGGCAAGAAGGGGCTGGAAAGAAGTATTCCAAGTCATGAAAGGCAAGGACCTACATCCAAGATTGCTCTGTCCAGCAAAGCTTTCATTTAGAATGGAAGGGAAGATATAGTACTTCTCAGATAAGGTCAAGTTAAAGGAGTTCATCATCACCAAGCCCTTATTATATGAAATGTTAAAGGGACTTATCTAAGAAAAAGATGAAAAAACATGTACAGTAAAATGACAGCAAACTCACAATTATTAACAAATACACACACCTAAAACAAAAGCAAACTAAGCCAACCACTAGAACAGGAACAGAATCACAGAAATGGAGATCACATGGAGGGTCAGCAACAGGGGAGTGGGAGGAGGAGAGGGGGAAAAGGTACAGAGAAATAGTAGCATAGACAGTAGTCAGAAAATAGTGGGCGGGCAAGAGTAGTATGGGAAATGTAGAAGCTAAAGAACTTATGACACATGGACATGAACTGAAGCGGGGAATGTGGGTGGGAGAGGGTATGCAAGGTGGAGGGGAATGAAGGGGAGAAATGGGACAACTGTAATAGCATAATCAATAAAATATATTTAAAAAAAGAAAAAATTACAAAAAAATAAATAATTTTACAACCAAAGTCACCATATGTTGATTGCTGGTTATTTCATTGGAAAACTGAAGGATAAAACATGTTTCTTTGTGATACCAAATATCAGTGCAAAGAAGATTTTATGTATAGTATTTAAATGTGATCCTCTAGAGCAAACAACTCGGTCCATAGACAGTGTGCCTGCTGCTGGCTGCTACCTCCTGACTGCCCGTCTCATCTGCCAAATTGCTCATCAGGTTTGGCAGTTTTCAGCTGTGCCTCCAGCCTATATTTCAGCGGGGAATAAACATCATTCTGATTCTATCATCTTCAGTGAGCTTTCCACCCTCCCGTAGGAGCACAGTTCCCACCCATCTGCAATCTTCAAACACACTCACCTGTGTACATATCATTATTTTTAAAGTGTCGATTCATCTTCCTGCTTTGAAAGCTCAAATAAAGCAAAAAATATGACAAAATATGCAAAATAAATCCCACATTACAATACTAAGTGGGCTAAACAATAATTCACTTAATTTATAATTCAAAAAAGAATACAATCTGAATTTAATTTTAAAATGTTCATTTCAGGGAGTATTTCTAAGTAGGGCACAAGTGACAAGAGAGCAGAGAAGAGGATTACTCTGCCAGTTGGATCTGACCCATCCAACCTTTGTCACAGGTCTGAAAGGAGAGTCCTCCAATTTATACATAATAGAGGCAAGATGAAAACCAGAACAAAGAGGTAGCTGAAAGTACCACTCTGCTCCCTGCCTTTGCCTGCTTCCCCTGGGCCCTCACAATGAGCACTCTGAACATTCAGAGGCAAACTGTTATATATAACTCACAAAATAAAAATTACAAAAGAGCCACTTTGTGGGCAAAAAAGCACCAAAGATATAAAACAAAATGTCTGAACCCCCATAAAACAACCTCTGATGGAACACTGTTTTTCATTTTGCAGAAGTAAAATATTCACCACCAACCCTGCAATTAGCTAGAAAATTACAATAATTACAGCAATTTTGTATCCCATCTCCAATCGAATTAATAGATATATGACCTTGTCAACATGTAATAATCAGATTGCATCTATAACAAAACTGGATGAGTTTTATATTCTGAAAAGAACTTGCACAGTAAGAAGGTAATTATTTGAAACATTGAGAATACCATTTGTATGCCATGCTCCACTTCACAAGTTAAAAGGAAATACAATAAAAATATTATTTCTATTCCCAATATATATTTAAATCAAATCCAGAAAATATTATTATAGTAACAGTTAATGTTAATAAGATAGATCTCTAAACCAAAGATCTTGGATATCCTATCAAGATAAATCAATCTGCGTATTCTTGGTTAAGAAAAATAATAAAAAGATAAAGAAAGGGGAAGGTGCTCACTTTGTAACACAACCCTTCTATAACAATTATTGATACAGGAAACTAGTAAATCTTACCCTTAGTTAAATGGCACCATTTCAGGAAAATTTTGCCCACAATTGATAAAAATTAACAGGAACTTTAAGGTAGCTAAATAGTCAAAACACAATAAATCAGATACTTCATTCCTCAAAATTTTCATAGCATCACTATTTCCAGAAATGTCACCATCACTAAGGGCACATGCCACTTCCAAAGGGATCTGGAGTCTGAAGTCTGTGTCTTCCAGAGGAAACATTAAATAATCAGAATTCTGGGGATAAAAGGAATCCAGCCACTGTTCCAAGGCAAGGTTATTCCAAAATGTCTGACCATCTCCAAAGTGTCTGACCCTCTATAAAAAGACCTTGAGAATTAAAAAGAAAAAAAAATTGAGTGAAAAAATTTGATAGACTTGGACTCAATGATTTACATAGGAAATGTGTACACTGAGCACGTCAGGTTTCTCTAAATCTGGATTTGTGAACACTGAAAATGGAGACAGTTAAACATACAATCACAGAATTTATCATTAGAGAAAAATGGCTTCATTTGACTACACCCCAGCAGTACATCCAATTCAGAACACATGCCCTAGTTATTCGGGTTCTATAACTTCTCAACTCTTTCAAACATCAGTTAAAAAGAGAGTCTGCACTCAAAAGGCATTATTATCATCACCATTCTATAACTTTCTGTTAATCTAGTGTTTACCACGCATCAGGCAATGTATTAGACCCATAGACCCATAACACATCTCCTTTACTATCCACAATTATGAGGTGGTGCTTAGATATTAAAGAATTGAGACCGAGAAAGGTTACTAACCTTGCCCAAGTGTTCAGCTGATGTGACATCAACAGTACTCTTTGTGAACCACAAACACTCTATACTACCATCCTAGAAAGGAACACCTACATAGTAAGCTCATATTAAAAAATGTAAAGTCAAATATACTCTTACTCCCAAATTATAAAAAGTCTAGTTGAAAAATAAGAACATTTAAGTAGGCTATTTGGTAACCAATTATCTTTAAATTGAAATATTTTTATGCCTGGGAGAGGCAAAGAGCTTCCAAGAGATGTGGGAACATGGAAGTTTAGGGATCTGATGTCAAAACCTTCACCTTCCACATGCATCTTTCCCTAAACTGGATTTACTGGCCTAGAAACAAACAGGTCAGGTAAAATGCTGGTTCTGCCTCTCCATTTCTCCATTGTCAAAAGCCTGAAGTTGATGTCTCCATGACGCAGAGGTGGCCCGTAGCCAGGGCCCACAGTGCTCTAAAAGGCCCAAATGTTTTAATTTCTTTTAAAAGCAGAAGAGAAAGCCTTGGCCTTCAATATAGTGGCCTTGATGTTGCAGACACAGAAAACAAATCCTTTTGCCACTGAGCTAGTTTCCAGTCCATTCCTTACAACACAGGGCAAGGAAGACAGGCCAGTTAGTTGTCTGTTCTCTGATATATCAATAAGAATAATTTTTGGTGAAGTATCACTAACTGATGCTTGGCATTCCCCTTGGTGGGAGTCAGAAGAAATGTCCAGTACTGCTGTAACAAAACCCCAACTCCTTCCTTTTCTTTATTACTATAAATAAAATTTCTCAGATAACAATTTCTTATCCTAGAAATATTTAATACATCTTACTAGATAGGGGTACTTAGGGGAGAAAAATCATCTTAAAGAGAAACATTTATAATAAAAAATAATTTTTATAATTTATAAGGGAAAGGTCCAGCCATTGTTAATATAACAAGAATGGTTTGTGTGACACTGATGTAACCTGATAGCCAAGGAGAGTGGACTGGAATGCACATGCGTGAATAATGATGACTTCACTATACTAGTCAGTGGGAACGGATGTCCTTGAGTGAGTATGTGTACTGTGTGGCCACTGCATTCAAAATGACTGAGCAAGTAGGGCAACGAATCTGCACCAAAATTTAAGCTGGAGCATTCCTCCACATAAACTATTCGGATGATTCAGAAGGCCACAGCTATGTACAACTGCTGATTGGTAGCTTCATTACAACAATGTACCTGCTCATGCATCATGCATCATGCCTCATGCCTCATGCCTCATGCCTCATGCCTCATGCCTCATGCAGAGCTTCTGGAAAAGCACCAAATCAGACCCCCTACAGCCCACATTTGGCGCCCTCTGACTTCTGGCTTTTCCCAAAACTAAAATCACCTTTGAAAGGGAACAGATTTCAGACTGGTGAGAAATCTTGAATCTCAATCTTGATGAGATTCAAGAAAATACAACAGGGCAGCTGATGGCAACTGAGAACTGCATGAGGTCCCAAGGTGCCTACTTTGAAGGGGACTGAGGTGTCACTGTCCTATGTACAATGTTTCTTGTATCTTGTATTTCTTTTAGATAATGTCTAAAAGACATTTACTCTAACTTCTAACTTTCATTCACTCTAACTTCTTTAGAGTAAATGTCTCTATTTTTCATATTATGTGGTAGAAACTTTCTCAACAGACCTCATATAACTAGACAATGTTCAACCTATGTAAATAACAGAAATTAGACCCACAATCGGGAGGAACCAGCCCAGGAAGCCAGCCTGCTACCTACAGTAACCAGTTCAGGAAGTTAGACTATTATCTGTAGCAACCAGTTCAGAAAGGCAAACAATAACTCTGTAACAATTACCTGAATATAGCCAGGACCTGATTTATAAGTGACAGATTCCCTAATTTTTGACCCTTCTTCTAAATTAGGAAAAAACAGAAAAAGCAAAACAGGCACCCTTAACCAATCACACAGGATACTCCACCTTCTAGGCAGCCCACTTACAACTACTCCACGCCAACAGTTTCCAATCTGGGCATAATTGAAGCCTATACTTTTATTGACTAAAAAGTTTTCCCACTCCTCTGCCTGCCTTGGAGCCTCTGCCAAATGCAAGCAATAGTGGCTGGTCCCCTTGCTATGGAAAACTCTGAATAAGTAGCTTGTTTTCATTTGAATGGTATTCACTTACTTCCACATCAATAAGCAAAAAATGTTTTATGGTATATACTTATGCTATTTTCATCATTTAAAAACTAACAATGATCATACAGTACATTTACATTTTACAGAAAATTTAGGTAGTTAAAAATTTTAATGTATTTTCTGTTTCATACAAATATAAAAAGATGGCCAATAAAAGATACTCAAACTTAAAAATATATTAGATTAAAATTCTGAGTTATATATGAAAAGGAAAAAAGGAGAAAAAGGAAGTAAGTATACTTTCAAAGTGTTAAAGAAAATGTTTTATATGCATGTGTTTCCTTAAAAAAAACATTAAGAATACTTTTAAAAACATAAAAGTAGACAGAATAATGTACTAACTCCCCCTGAAACCATTAAACTACCCATTCACCACTTCCACAGCCTTTATTTGAAGCAAATTCCAAATATATGATTTCTATCATACATATTTCATTATGTATTACTGAAATACAATACTCTTTAGAAAATAACTTCAATAACATTATCATACCAAAAAGAAATAATTCCTTAATAGCAAACACCCAGTCAGCGTACAACTCACCAATCAGCATACAACTCACCAATCAGCATATTAGTATCATTTTTAAAAGTTTTATTTAAATGGGGATTTAAACAAGATCCATACATTATCATTGGATGTTCTGTCTCCTAAGTATCTATTAATCTGTAAGTTCCCTTTCTGTCTGTTTTCCCCACCTTGCAACTGACCTATTCAAGAACCCGAGTCATTTGTCTTCTCCAGTTTCCACAGTCTTGATGTGGCTGACTACATCCCCATGGTGACAATGTGCTTCCTAGAGCTCTGTATTCCCTATAAACCGGTAGTTTGGTCTAGATGTCTGATGAGATCTTTATTTCTTTTGTCAAGACCACTTTCTACAAAGTGCTGTATTCCTCCATCACAAGGGGCACAATGCATGGTAGACTTACCTTAACTTATTAATATTACATTTTTACATTAGCAGTGGCTGGTTCTCAATTCCTAGGTCCATTATTTCAAGAGGGGTTGCAAAAGAGTGATATTCTAATTCTATCATTACTTTTACACTTATTAGCTGGAATAGTCCTATAAAAAGAAACTTTCCTTCATCTATTATTTTATTGCCCATTGATAGCATTTATAAAGGAAATGGAGGATACTTATTTTATCAGTTTTCCTAATAACAAGTTGGTTCACAAACATCCTTATATTTCTTGCTTGCTTACTTTTGTTATGAATGCACGAACTTACTGCTCTTACTATCTTTACTGATGTTCCAATTGTCCTTCTTGGGCCAGCAGGAGCCACAAGTTGAGTATAGGGGGCTATACGTAACTGTAGGAACCACTCAGAGCTTCCTTACTTTCTAATATAACATGACAATCCAGGACAATCCCATACATTCCGTGCCTAGACCTGAATTCAACCATTTTCCAAGAAGCTCTGACCCCTTTTAATGGGAAATGCTATTTCTAGATCTCAGTCTAGATATGAGATGATGAATTGATTCTAGATATTCTCATTGAACACATGCAGAATTTTTCCTTCTTTCTTCCTTACTTATTTGCGCTGTGTGTGTATTAGTATGTGAAATAAAATATACCAGGATTCACTAAGGTATGTCCTATTCAAAATGAGGCTTATAACACTTTCATTTATTTTCCTCTAACTTATATTTTATCTCTTTTTTTCTATACTAAGGTTCCTGGGTCCTCAACAATAACCAAAGTATCATAATTAGAATATTATTCTAATTCCTCATTTCATATAATCCATCTGAACAATACCAATAACAAACAGTTTCAGGATTCACGTATGGTTGGCAGTTCTTTGTTCCACCTCTTCTTGGGTGTACAAATTAGGGTGTTTTACACTTACTTGAAAGATATTCTTGGATGAGTGAGCCATCAACTGAACTGGGCTTTTAATTTTATGTTAGTTGTGTAATATTTTTATTTCAATAATTAAGATTTATGTAATTATTAAATATTATTAGGAATTGTATTTAAAAATGAAAATGTCATGATCTTCTAATTATGAAAATTATGATATGGGTCCAATATGAAATGTACAAAAGAAGGAATTATAAGTCTAGCTTCTACCCAACTTCCTCCATCCTATGCCTTCCTTTCCCCATAGGTACCTATTTTTTATGTAAAATAGGTTAATGTTAAAATAGTACCCTGTTTTATTTTATTTTATTTCTTCAACATAAGCTTTTATATAAGTGATCTATCATTATGTGGTCCATTTTATTAACTTTCTCAATTTTTTTAAATCTTTTATATTTAAGAAAATTTCTTTTTTGTTCTATTAATTTACATTTATATACTATTTTTGTACAGCGTTGCCCATAATTCCCTCTTTTTTGTTGTTATGGTCTACTGGCTACCTACTATGAGCTATGTTGCTACCAGCCCTTTCAGGTTTAAGGGTATTATTAGTCAGAACATTAGTTTTTCTTAGGTAAATGCTATTTTGACTTTAAAGACAATGTCAATTCAGGGTTCTCCACCCCACCTCTCCTATACTTTGAGTGGGACAGGTCCTGCATATGGAGGAACTGACCTGTGCCTCGTAGGGTGTTTTAGCACCATCCTTGGCCTCAATCAGCTGATAGTAGCATCCCTCAACTTCACCAGCTGGGACAACCAAAAACACGTCCAAACACTAGCAAATGTCCCTCAGGGCAAAAATGCCACTCCCAGCTGAGAGCTACACTTTTAACTAACTTTGTATCTACTATAAGAAAGCTCAAGGAAAAATTACAGACAAGATCCTAGGCTTTATCTTATTACCAAAACTTAATGTCCACTCTACTGAGAAAAAAATTGTATACTTTTCTGTTTCTATCAACTTTTTATGGAGGAAAGAGAATAAATGAATTAATTCATAGATTTTTTTGAGGAAATTTCATACTGTTTTTCACAGTGGCTGCAAGAGTCTGCATTCCCACCAACAGTGCACTCAGGTTACCTTTTCTCCACACCCTAGTGAGCACTTGTTGTTTGTTGATTTGTTACTGATGGCCATTCTGACCCATGTGAAGTGGTGTGTTATAGCACCCAAACATACAATGAAAATCTTGGAGGACTTCAAGAAAGATATTGACAGCAACACATTCATCCTACAAGATTTTAATACCCCATTGTCAACAATGGATAGATTTTCCAAGCAAACAATCAACAAGTATATTGTGGCATTGAACAACACTCTAAATTGAACAGACTTAATTCATTTATATATATAGAAACTTACACCCCAAAGAAACAAAATATACATTCTTTTCAAATGCAAATACAACATTGTCAAAAGATAGACCACATGGTAGGTCATAAAACAACAAAACAAACCCCAACAAATTCAAGAAAACTGAAATGCTATCAACCATTTTCTCGGATCAAAATGGCTTAAAACGAGAAACCAACCTCAAGGAAAAAAATTAAAAATATTCAAATTCATAGAGAGAGAATAAATAATGAATGGGTTAGCAATAAATCAAGGAAGAAATCAAACAGTTTCTAGAAACAAATGAAAACACACAACAGCTGAAAACTTATGGGACACAACAAAGACAGTCCTGAGAGGAAAGTTCATAGTAATACAGGCCTACCTAAAAAAGATACAAAAATTTCACATGAACAAATTAACCCAACATGTACAAGAACTAGAGGAACAACAACAAAGCCCACAGCGAGTAGGAAAGAAATAATCAAGATCAGAGCAGAATTAAATGACATAGAAGCTAAAAGAACAATCCAAAGGATCCATAAATCCAGGAGCTGGTTCTTTGGAGAGATTAAAAAAGAAATAGACAAGCCTTTTTTTCTTGATGAGATAACCAGACTCATAAAAAAAAAAAAAAAAAGAGAGAGAGAGAGAGAGAGAGAACCCAAATAAATAAAATCAGAAACAAAAGAGAAACCAATACCACAGAAATACAGACGAATGTAAGAAATTACTATGAACAATGATATGCCAAGAAATTTGACAACCTGAGTGAAATGTATACATTTCTAGAAACATACAATCTTCAAAACTGAATCAAAAAGAAGCAGAAGGCCTCAAAAGCCCAATAACAACTAGTGAAACTGAAGCAATAATTAAAAAATTCCTGGCACATAAAACCCCTGAAACAGACAGCTTCACAGGTGAATTTTACCAAACATTTAGGGAACAGCTAACTCCTACCCCATCTAACGCATTCAGAAATATGCGAGAAGAGGGAAGACTCCCAGACTCTTTTTATGAGGCCAGTATTACCCTAATCCCAAAACCAGGTAAAGATATAACAAAGAAAGAAAACTACAGCCAATATCATGGATGAACATAGATGCTAAAATCTTCAACAACTATTGGCAAACCAGATACAGCAATACTTTATAAAGATCACACACCATGATCAAATGGGACTCATCCCAGGAATGCAAGGTTGGTATAATATTCGCAAATCAATAAATATAACACACCACATTAACAAAATGAAAATAAAAAAACACATGATTATATCAATAGATGCTGACAAAGCATTTGATAAAGTACAGCACCCATATGATAAAAACACTCAGCAAAGTAGAGTACAGGAAGCATACCACAAAATACTAAAGGCCATATATGAGAGACCTACAGCCAACATCATACTGAACAGGCAAAAACTGAAAGCCTTCCCCTTAAGATCAGAAACAAGAAAAGGGTGTCCGATTTCACCACTTTTGTTCAACATAGTATTTGAAGTCCTAGGCACAGCAGTCAGATAAAAAAAAGAAATAAAAAGCATCCAAACTGGAAAGAAGTAAAACTGTCATTATTTGAAACTGACATAATAGTATACATAGAAAACCCTATATACTCCACCAAAAAACTACAACCTAATAAGTGAACTTGGCAAAATAGTGGGATACAAAGTCAATATTCAAAAATCGAAGGCATTTTTGTAACCAACAATGAAATATTAAGAAACACAAATTAGGAAAAAACTCCCATTCACTACAGCAACAAACAAAGTAAAGTACCTAAGAATAAACTTAACCAAGGAGGTAAAAGACCTGTACGTGGAAAACTACAGAATACAGCAAAAAGAAATTAAGGAAGATACAAATATATGGAAGCACATACCATGTTCATGGACTGGAAGAACTGACATCATGAAAATGTCCATATTACCCAAAACAAGATACAGATTCAATGCAACTCTTATTAAAATAAAAATGACATACTTCAAAGATTTAGAATATTTCAAAATTTATATGCAACCAAAAATGACACAATTGCCTCAGCAATCATGAGAACAGAGGAGGAGGGATGACAACCCCTCTTATAAAACTATATTACAAGGCCACTGTAATCAAAACAGTCTGGTACTGGCACAAGAACAGGCACATGAATCAATGGAAAAGAATAGACAGCCCAGAAATAAACCCATGTCAGTATGGTCAGTTAAGAATTAACAAAGGTGACAGAAGCATAAAATGGAGTAAAAATAGCCTCTTCAACAAATGGTGCTGGGAGATATGAACTGCAAAAATAATAAAATTAGACCATCTACTTATACGATACACTGGAATAAACTCAAAACAGAAAAAAAGACTGAAACATAAGCTGTGACACCATAAAAGCCCTAGAGGAAAACATTGGCAGGAAAATTTCTGATATCCCACCCAGCAATATTTTCACCAATATATCCTATAGGGCAAGGGAAATAAGGAAAAGAATAAATAGGACTACATCAAATTAAAAAGCTTCTGCATGGCTAAAAGAAAACAGCAAAATGAAAAGGAACCAATCGTATGGGAAAACATATTTGCCAATGATGCCTTGGACAAGGATTGGATCTCCAAAATACATAAAGAACTCACACAATTCCACTCCAGGAAGACAAACCACCCAATTAAAAAAATGGGCAAAGGACCTGAACAGACACTTCTCCAAGGAGGACCCATAGACATATGAAAGGATGGTCAATATCACTAGTGAACAAAGAGATGCAAATTAAAACCACAATGAGACACTACTTCACACCATTCAGAATGGCCATCATAAACAAATCAACAAACAATAAGTGCTTCATCATAAACAAATCAACAAACAATAAGTGCTTGTAAGAACGTGCAGAAAACGGCACCCTGGGGCACTGCTGGTGAGAATGCAGACTGGTACAGTCCCTCTGGGTAACAGAATGGAATTTCCTAAAAAAATGAAAAATGCAAATGCCTTTTGACCCAGCTATTCCAATGCTGGGATTATACCCTAAGAATCCTGAAACACTAATATGAAAGAATCTATGTACCCCAATGTTCAGAGCAGCACATTAGCCAAGTGCTGGAAACAGCATAAATACCCATCAGTAAATGAGTGAAAGCAAAAAACTGTGGTGCATTTACACAATGGAATACTATGCAGCAGAAAGAAAGAAGGAATTCCTACCTTCAGGGCAGCATGGATGGAACTGGAGAGTATTATGCTAAGTGAAATAAGCCAGGTGGTAAAAGAAAAATATTGTATGATCTCACCTATAAGAGGAACATAATGGATAAAAGAAAGAAACAAGCAAGATAGAACCAGAGGCATGGAAACAAGAAACAGTCTGACAGGGACCAGAGGGGAAAGGGGAGGGGGATAACAGGGAAAAACAGGGAAGGAACTAGTCAAGGAACATGGATAAAGGACCCATGGTAATGGACAACAGGTTGGGGAACGACTGTGGGAGTGGGGTAGGGCAGGGGAGAACAACTGAGGAAAATTGGAACATTTGTAATAGAACAACAATAAAAAAATGCTCAAAGTAAATTCAATGTAACATTTTTAAATAGCATATCCATGTAGTAATCAAAAGTTATTTTCTCAAAGTTTCTCAAAATATATGTAAAAATATATTTATTTGTACATGTACACAAACAAATGTAAATCTCCTGGATATTAGGAAATGTTCAACTAAAACACCTCTAATGTCTGATCCCACTCCAAGCTTCACTGAACCTAGCTCTCACTCATAATTTTTTCTCCTAATGATAGAAAGCAATTTTGAGAAGTGATTAACACTGGCCTGTGTCCATATATGATCCTGTAGGGCATTCCATACACATCCCATCAAGCAAGTGTGCTTTCTCAATGCTTTTCGTCTCTATATGGCACACTTCTGTGGCTTCTAATGCATCATCACATTTGGCAACTGCTACGTACACTGATGTTCTTTCTTTTCCTCACATACACCTTCGCGGGACAACGCAAGAAGAAACAGTTCAAGCACATGTAGAAGTAAACTAGCAAAATGCTATAGATGATACCAATGCAAAAAGCAGAAATAAAGATACATTATAGAAGGAGAAACCACGCATTCCAAATATTATCTACCTATAATCTATATTATCTTCATATATTATAGACATATTATTAGCTGTCTATATATGAAGATCTACCTAAGAGTAACACTGAAACAGCAGAAGACTAAATTATCCACTTCAAATAGAATTTCATGAAATGAATCTTCTAAAAACAGCTCAATTATAAGATCAAACAATCATAAAAACCAAATTTGATTTCCAGCAAACTTCCTCGTTTTTCTGAGTAAACCTTCTAGCAATGGCTCACAGAAATTTTCAAGGAAGTGTACTGGAACTTGAGTACTCACAATGCAATTTCTTTCCTTGAGATGGTATCTCATAGCATCTCTTCCAAATCCCTGAAGATAACTATGGCTCTTAGCTATCTTCTGCTCTTCAGATAAAGTTTAATTAATAGTTGTAACCAGGTTGACTGGCAATCAAAGATGCTAAGTTTTATTTTAATGTAAAGCCCTTTGATTATTTCTATATTCAGATGAAATATATGGAAAAGAAAATTTTTTATCTTTATTTACCGTTACTGAGCAATTAAAAGTCTATCAGTGTAAAGTAAGTCCAATCAATTAAAATGTAAAGAATCTTGCCACTTTTGCAAAAGACTGCCCAGGTTCTAACCTTAATCAATTCTTCATAAAAACAGATAATGAACTGCATTGGCAGAATTATGGCCAGATATTAAAAGTTGGCATCCCTGTAAATTAAGATGAAATGTGAACTGTAAAAAGAACTGCCACTTACTTGCACGAAGGACTGAAGGGGTGACCTCAATTTCACTTGTTTGATAAGGCTGAAAGGCTGAAACATTGTTGGTGCCAAGCTCACTGCCAAATATCTCTGGACTCTGGGTGCCTGTGGAGCTGGCACTGGTGCCATCACCTCCGTGATGTGGGTCTTGCTCATCAAACACCGCTACCAACTAGAAACAAAAGGTAAATTTGCAATTATAAACAAAGGCATTTAAAATTCCTCCCCTAAACTCTATACCACATTTAACTTATATCAAAAGCGAAACAGTACTGATATTTATGCACCCAGGAATGTTATGTTTTAGATAGCAAAACTTCAAGAAATGGTCTTTCCCTAAATACTGCTTCACTTTTTCATTTTCTTTTTTAAGGATCCTTTATTAATTACGCTATCGCAGTTATCCCAATTTTCTTCCCTTTGCCACCTCTCACCCCCTCAGCCAATCCTGACATCATTGCTCATGTTCATGGGTCATGTGTATAAGTTATTTTGGCTTCTCCATTTCCTAGAATGTACTTTACATCCCATGGCTATTCTGTACCTATTTGCACTACTTAATGCCCTCACCTCTTCACCCATTCCCCTACAACCCCCTCCCATCTGGCAACCATGAAAATATTCTCTGTATCCATGATTCTGTCTCTTTTCTTCTTGTTTGCTTAGTTTTTTAGATTCAATTGTTGACAGGTATATATGTATTACCATTTTATTGCTCAGTTTTGATTTCTTCTTTTTCTTAAACAAGTCCCTTCAACACTTCATATAATAATCATTTAGTGATGATGAATTCCTATAGTTTTTTTCTTGTCTGGGAAGCACTTTATGTGCCCTTCCATTCTAAATGACAGCTTTGCTGGGTGGAGCAATCTTGGCTATAGGTCCCTGCTTTTCATGACTTTGAATATTTCTTGCCCTTCCAGCCTGCAAAGTATCTTTTGAGAAATCAACTGACAGTCTTAGGGGAACTCCCCTGTAGGTAACTAACTGCTTTTCTCTTTCTGCTTTTAAGATTCTCTCTTTATCTTTAACCTTTGGCATTTTAATTATGACATATATTGGAGTGGGCCTCTTTGGGTCCAATTTATTTGGGACTCTTTGTGTTTCCTGGACATTTCTATTTCCTTCACCAAATTAGGGAATTTTCCTTTCATTATTGTTTCAAGTAGATTTCCAATTTCTTGCTCTTTCTCTTCTCTTTCTGGCACCCTCGGGATGCCTGAAATTGTCCCAGAAGCAGTTTATGCTATCCTCATTTTTTTTTATTCTTTTTTCTTATTATTGTTCTGACTAATTGTGTTTTGCTTCCTTATGTTCCAAATCATTGATTTGATTGTCGGCTTCATCCATTCTATTGTTGTTTCCCTGTAAATTGTTATTTTTTTCAATTAGTATGTCCTTTGTTTCTGACTGGATCTTTTCTATGCTGTTAAGGTACTCACTGAGTTCCTTGATCATCCTTACAATCAGTGTTTTGAACTCTGCATCTGATAGATTGCTTATCTCCATTTTGTTTAGTTCTTTTTCTGGAATTTAGATCTGTTCTTTCATTTGGGCCATGTTTCTTTGCTCATTTTGGCAGCCTCCCCACGTCTGTTTCTGTGTATTAAGTAGAGCTGCTATGATTCCTTGTCTTGGTAGTGTGGCCTAATATAGTAGATGTCCTGTAGGGTCCTGTGGTATAGCCTCTCCTATCACCCAAGCTTGGTACTCAAGTTGTGCCCTCCATGTAGACTGAGTACACCCTCTTCTTGTAGTTGAGACTTATTTGCTGTTGGCAGGTCAATGGGAGGGATTTACACAGGCCAGTCTGTTGCAAGCACTGGTTATAACCACTGACCACCAATCTCCACCCTCTGTGGAGGATCAACTGTGCAGGGGCAGGGTGGTGGTGTTCCAACATGGTCTATAGCTGTCTACTGGGTATGCAGGTTCTAGGTTTTCCCAGGTGGTGCAGGCCATGGTCAGTCTTCATCTGTGTTTTTCCCAGGGTCATGTTGCATGAGCTATAAGGCAATCTGAGATGGCTGCCACTTGTGTTGGGACTGACGAACCCCAGGCAGTGGGGAGGGCTGGTAAAATAGCTGGGACATCAGGGCAGGGCAAATAGTGTTAGCCAGGTTGATGGAGTCTCAGTTATGGTACCTGCCTGCTGGCTCTGTGGGGCAAGGGTTCAGCAAATGGTTAATGGCCTCTGCCCACCTTTCTGTCTAGGAGAAAGCTGTTCTCCAGCTCTTGCCTTGATGCCAGACACTCCAGTTCCTACCTGTATGGCACTGGTGTCTTTTAAGCTGCTACCCCAGTGCTGGAGCTCAAACGGAGTGAGTCTGAGAAGGTCCACTGTGGGTTCTTTAAGAGAAACTGCTTGAGACTCCAGAAGTTTCTTCCACTGATCAATCCCTGCTGGTTTTTGCTGCCAGAGTTATGGCAACTTATCTTCCTAACAATGGAACCCTGGGCTAGGGGACCTAGTATGGGACTAGGACTCCTCACTCCTGAGATATCCCTTCCAAATTTTTATCCACCATATGAGGGTGTGGGACCAGTCCATTCCATGTCTCCCCTACCCTACCAGTCCTCACATCCCCACCCTACCAGTCCTCACATCCCCACCCTACCAGTCCTCACATCCCCACCCTACCAGTGTGGTGGATGGGGTTCTTTAATTCCATAGTTGTCACTTCCACTCAACTTGATTTCTGATGGTTCTGAGAGATACTTGTTCTATAGTTTAGGTGTAATTTTGATGTGGTTGTTTGAGGAGGCAAGCCAAGTTTACCCATGCTCCATCTTGACCAGATGTCAGTTCCTTAGAGGCAAGGGCAAAGCCAAATCAGACATGGATTGTGACGCTACAAGAAATAGTCTCTGAATCCTTCACCCAGACATACATGGCTGGGCTTCTCTCCATGGCCATGTTTCCATTTTGAGTGTACTGATTTAATATTGAGAATCTAAGTTTGGTTAGGTTGGTTTCTCAGTTTTAGTTCTACCAGATGCAAAGCTACCTTTTCATTTCTAAGTTGTGAATTTCATATTCAAAATTCGATGGATGAAAATAATAGAATGGTTTTATATCAGAATTCTAAGGGATATGGGGTTGACTTAAACCTTTTTGTAAATGATATATGGAAAACAAAAATGTATTTTTGTACATATAATGCATATTTATATATGCTATATAGCACATATATCAAAAGATAAGGTAATCTTCAAAAAAAGGGATACTAAAACCTACACATGTATCTGCTCATTTGTGCAAAAGAAATATATGGAAGATTAAAAAAAAATAATGAAACTGCAGTTAGAAAAGCAGGGTTGAAAGAGAGAGAGAATGGGAACTGATAATGGAAACAATGGAACAGTGTTACTTTTCTCAGTATTTTTCTATAAGTGACTCTTACAACCATAGAATCATCCAAGTACCTAAAACAAATAACTGAAATCCACCAGGGGGCAAGAGAATCTAAAATAGAACACAAATAAATGAAAAATACAACCAACTGAAGGTGGCAAGGAAGATTTTTCACTGTTTAATGTACAGCTAAAGACAGAAAGAACTGTGACAGAACTACTGTACAACACAGAATACTGTACTATGGTTCTGTGGTGTAAAGGCATAGATGACGGATATATGAAAACATTCTGTATTATTTCTGCAGCTTTTCTCAAGTATAAAATTATTTCAAAATTATTTTTTTTAAATTTCATAATGCAGCATTACAGAATACCACAAAAATTAAAATCAATTTCTTCTTATAATTAAACAGTGGCAGAACTTCACTAAAATGTCAAAGAGTAATAAAAAAGTAATAAAGTTTGAAGGAACAATACCACCTTGGTGATTTACCCTACAATCCTATGCCTTGAAAACTAAGCTTAGCATTCCAATAAAAGAACCATGACTGTGGCCTAAACCAGCCATGCTTTCTGCCCCCAATTCAAGCTTTTTCAATGCCAAGGTTCCTATCTGTTATAAAGGACAACAAGATAAAATTACAGAATGATAAGTATTTGTAATTACAATCCTCATTGTATATAGTTTTGTCATTTTGAACAAATGCCAATTCCATCAGTATATTATCAATCAATTCATAAGACAAAAAAGGAAGCCATCCTAAGGTCATAAAGACATGCAGACAAACAAGAAGCACAGAACCCTGTTGTAGTGTTATATATGATGAGCTGATGAAACAACCTGTAAGGAAGCTAAGTGGTAGGAAGAAATCAAAATAGGATGAATAGTTGGGCCATTTAACATCATAATGGGCAACGTAAGTGGGAAAAGAACTTTTTAGCAGTTATAAAAAAATGGAAAGGTATTTATACATATGCACAGAAGTTTCCATATACAGTAATAAAATCAGCCTCAGTATCTAACCACTGACTGGCATTTCCCTATATTAGTCACACATATATTCCACCACATCAGGAGTCAGTAAATGTTTTCTGAAAAGAGCTAGGTAGTGCATATTTTTGAAGCTGTGCAATCCATACTCTCTCCAACAACAAGTCTACTCCACCACTGTAACATGAAAACAGCCGTAAGTAATACATAAATAAATAAGCATAACTATGTTTGGCCCATGGGCCATAGCTTGATATCAGCACTAGTCTACTCGTCCCTCTAATAATTTTCAATTTGGGAAATAAAACTAAAAGTTAACGTACCTGGCTAACTCTGATAAGCCTAACAATATTCATTGCAGCTCATCACTGGGATTTCAGATTTCTATACTTGATTTTAATGTCATCAGACTCTCACAAGGTGTATAGCTTAAAATGCATTTTGAAAGGTACTAAGTTTTGATATTTTGGTGCTTAAATGGAACCAAATAAAATTAGGATTTGGTATTAACTTTTTCGCAATGACATATGCTCTTAAAAACCAAGTACTTTCTGTAAGCTGAAAATAAAGACTGCAATTTGCAAAGAACAATCTTTAAATGCCATAAATGACGAAGAACTTCTATGTACATACTAGTTCCAATAATTATCTCCAGTATTTTTAGAAAATGCAAGTATTATGAAATCTGGACTGTGTCAGGAATAAATGCTGTTTGAATTGCAGTGGCAGAATCGAATCAGTGGCAGAATTGAATCACAGTTGGTGATTTGCAATATACCAATAACACACAATTCTGTACATTTTCTTTTAATCCAAAATTTAAGTGTCAGGCGTAGATATGACATAATTTTGTATTAAACTGGGAAGGCTATAATTTTAGAGAATCTTCTCTACAAGCATACATATAGTAACACAACAAAAGAAAATGAGACCTTCACATAAACATCACATATTAACCTCTATCATACCATTCAAAAACCAAAGAAAATATCTTTTAAATTTATGAAACATGATTCAAATCCATATTTTAACAGATGGATTCTTAACTGCTGTCCACAAAGAATATTTTTGAAAGTTTATTTTTACTTCCAATAGTTAGTACTCCCTTGTGACCCTTTCACCTTAGCAAGTCTCCGTGAGGAAAAACAAGCTGAGTTTAGGATAACACCCATGACGACCTGTGTATAAACTCCAGACCTGGCCACACATTTCCCACCTACCTCAGGATGAGCCATTTTAACTCTCTGAAACATCAGAACCCTCCAACAGAAAACCTGTTTTACAAACATCAAAGACACTTATAAACCAAAACACTTATACCAACACTTATAAAACCACTTGGATCAAAGAACTCTCTCAATGCGTAAAATGATGAGCTGAAGTCCCACAACTGCATGTAGCAAAGTGCCTAAGAGCATAGAATTAACAGCCAAAAAGACCTACATTCAAAATCAGTTTTGCTCTTACTTCTTGGATGGCTATTGATAATTTCAGTGGCCGCCTACCATCTCTAAGCCTTACTTTATTGATCTCAAAAAAGAGTATGGTGCTACAGCAGGCAGAACAATGCCCACCACTGCCCGTGCCTAAATCCTGAGAACATGTGGGTGTTATCCTTTCATGACCAAAGGGACTTGACGATGTGATTCAAGTTAAGAACCTCAAAAGGGGAGATTATCTGCTGAACCCATCTAATCACGTCAGTAGAAAAGTGGAGATGAGAGGTGTGACAATGGTTGGGGGATACAACACTGCTGACTTTGAAAATGAAGAAAGGAACCCATGAGCCAAAAACATGAGGGCCTCTTTAGAAGACAAGGCAATGGATTCTCCACCAGGACCTCCAGAAAGAAACACAGTTTGCTCACACCTTGATTTTATCCTGGTGAGGCTCTTGCTAGACTTGTACCATACAGAACTGTAAGGTAGTAATTTGTGATGTTTTAATCCCTTAATTTCTTACATCATCAATAAAAAACTAATGCCTACCCTCCTCACCTAGTTGTGACAAATATAGAGATAAGATATACCAACTTTTAGAACACAAGTGCACATTTAATACTAGCTAGTATTAACTTACATTGGGTTGGTTGATAAATATATACTTTTAAAAATTTAAGCATCTGTTTCAATAGTAACTGAAGACTGACACAAAATCCTTCTGCACACCAATAATATAAGGGGGAGAAACAAGAAAAGGGAAGAAGAAGCCTTGCTAGAAAAAGTCAACGTCCCAATAACCACAAAATGAAGTTTTTTCAAATATGGACTACATCCTTCCAATTACACAGAGAAAATCAGAGCACCATTTATATTTCGCTTTACAGAAAACTGAGACTCACATCAATTTAACCAGAGCTGAACTATAAATAAGTAGAGAATGAGTCTGAGATTGGAAATCAAATCAAATCTAACTTCTCCCAATGCTCCTGACCCTGAAACATCTAACATAATAACAGCACAGCCCACTGTGAAGCTGCAGATTGTGATCATCCACAAATCTTTGATTAGAATTCTGTTCATTCTTGATTTACCGAAGGCAATAACCCCCCTTCCAAAGTCACATAATTTTGATACCACCATCTAAAATTTCCTGAACATATTTGAGGGTAACCAAGACAAGTACAAACAATTCAATGCTAGTGATATCAGAGGAGCTTCTTGAAATAATCAAAAGATCTTACAGATTCTGTCTTTATACAAGAAAAGGGCAGGTGACTTAAGTCAAGTAACTGCCTAAGTGAGATCTCAAGACCTCTAGGCTGAGACTCACACACCTCAGAAGCCACTTTGCTGACATCACCCTTGAGCGATCTTTCTACTTCAGCTACTTTCTTCATGCACAGGCTAAACATATCTAGAGGAAGGCTATTATTATGGGTCTCATGAATGTCTTTTACATAGTCAACATAATATATGGAATTGTTTGACTTGGAAATAAAGACATAACTCGAGAAGGTCTTCACATTTTGGGCCCTGAACAAAGTCCAATGCATGTGGAAAAAATATGAAAAACCATAATAAACTTGAAGATATTTTTAAGACCCCCTCTTGCAGATTCCACTGAATCATTTGATCTACAACATCAAAACAAAATCAGCGAGAAACACAAAAGAGACAGAGCACCTCACCGTGGTTCTGGCAGGGAACTCACTGTGTCTGCCATATTGTCAATATTCTTGCTGACACAATACTACAATGATGATGCTTTTGAACCCCCAAATAATGATGGCATGATGTAACACACATCTCTGAGAAATGGCAGGAAGATGCCATGGACAGATCTGCCTATAATAAATAAATTCCCTTTTTCATCATGGTGAAGCTTGTGGAGTCTGCCAGAAACAGGACTTCTACAATGACAAATACATCTGGAAGGCTGTGGTCCAAGGCCATTTTTGCTGGCTATAAATGGGGTCTCTGGAACCAGAGGGAGTACACAGCTCTCCTTAAAATTGAAGGTGTTTAGGCTTGAGATGAAACTATCTAGGCAACAGATGTGCTTATGTGTACAAACCAAAGAACAACACAGTGACTCCTAGTGGTAAACCAACCAAACTACAGTAATCTGGGGAAAGGTAACTCGTGCTCATGGAAATACTGGCATTTGTCTATGGTAGATTCTGAAGCAACCTTCCTGCTAAGGCCATTGGACACAGAATCTGTGTAATGCTGTACCCGTGAAGGATTTAAACTTATTGATAAGTAAGTAACAACCCTGACTGTGTAGCTCTGTTGGGGGCCCTCTGGCAAAGCGAAGGATTCCAGGTTAGGGGACATGGTTGGACTGTAGGTTCAGTCCCTGGTCAAGATACAAAGAGGAGCCAAATAATGAATGTTTCTCTCATATGTCGATGGTTCTCATCTTCTTTTTTTCCCTCCTTCCCCTCTCAAATAAGTAAAAAGAAATCTATTTTAAGGAGTTAAAAAATAAATAAATAAATTCAACAGGAAGACAATGCAGTAAATGTGAGAACTATAGCACAGTGCAACAAAGTTCTGAAAAATTAAAAGTAAAAATCAAGTATTAAAGACACAACTACATTGCCCTGGCTGATGTGGCTCACTGGATTGAGTACTGGCCTGCAAACCAAACGGTCACCAGTTCGATTCCCAATCAAGGCACATGGCTGGAATGTCGGCCAGGTGCCTGGTTGGGGGAACACAAGAGACAACCACACATTGATGTTTCTCTCCCTCTCTTTCTCTCTCCTTTCCCCTCTGTCTAAAAATAAATAAATAAAATCTTTTTTTAAAGACACATCTACTTTATGATTGATGCGAGGCTGTTCCATAACATATAATCCTAAACTTTCACTATTCCAAAAAATGGCTTTTCCTCTCCTTCAGTCAGTCTCTGAATTTATATCATTAGGATCACATATATCAATACTTTTACATTTTTCTGCCCTTTTACTTAGGGATATTTTTTCAAATACCTGGTAAAGTACATCAAGTATTTAGGTTCCTGAATTCCCCTTAATCCATCCCTTTTTAAAAGAAAATTCATTTTCACTTATCTCCCTTAAAGCACACTAGATAACCTGTGGTAATGTATGAGAAGAAAACTAACAGACACTAGCTTGGTTATCTAGATGAGCAACAGATCTTTACCACTGCCATTACAAACAATATATCACGTAGGAGAGAGTAAAAAATGCCTCCTGAACAACTCAGGAGACTATCACATCACTGTCATAAGTTCCTACCTGTTTCTAGTCAAAGGTCACCTGTCCCACAAGAGTTCACAGCATCCTTTAAAAGAGATAATACTGGGTCACAGATCCCTAATAAAGGTATTATGCTTCTTGTGGAAATCACAGTGAAATATATTTACTTATAACAGTCCCCAGCCCGATGCTTACAGTTTAGAGATGGGATTTAATTCTGCCATCCATCAGGGTGAAACACTGCAACCATTCAGCCTTCAGACTGATTAGATTCCAAATTTAAGAGTTATGTTCAACTCGTAGCCTTGAGTGTGTCAACTGCAAACCACAATGAAAACATTTAATTGCTACACCCATTCACTAGCCCACCCACTTCTCAGACATAAGGTAAACCCCTTTCCCTTGCTTTCCTATCACCAAATGCAGTGTTCCATTTGTACCCATCCATGAGGTTACACATGCATTATGCCACTGCTTAAGCATTAATAAAAAATAGAAGTACACAATAAGATAAAACAAAATAATTCTAAAATTGGCTAATAATATATGGACGAGTTGACTCCAAATTGGAGGTGGCATTGTTGTGATTTTATCATGAACACCTAGAACTTTCACTCAAAGACAAAGGTAAAACTGGGAAGGAAGGGGTATGAACCTCAGAATCAAATGATGTAATGATGTAATAATGAAATACTAATTTGTAGGCTTTCTGATGACTGAACTTATTTTAATGACATAGAGACAATACTAAACCCTTAGTCACTGTCTGAACTTTACTTGTTCTAATGGTTTATTACACACTCATTTAAATGGAGCCACTGTTTTACTGAATGAGTAAGCAAAACAGCAGTAAAGGAATATATTGGAGCCAATGATGTTTTGTAATAGCAGTAATGCAAGCTATACCAATAAAAGCTCACTCACTACAGAAGAATCTCAAACTTGCCACTGAAAAACTTTAAATGCTGCATGTGCAAGATTAATTCTGTGCTTCATTAGTATTTTAAGAATTTATTCTATTTTGTTCATTGCTAAAAAAAATAAATTAAAAACACCTAAAGCTTAGAACGGAACTCTAAAAGGCCATGAGCACAGTAAAGTCTAGCCCCTTATCCTACAGGCTAAACTTAAGATGGAAACAAACAAAGAATCCTTTCCCACATAGCACTATGAGACTCGACTGCAGATTTGCTCCTCTTCTAGAGCCAGGGCATGAAATGTGAGAGGCTGCCAGTCTTCTCGCCTACCACTCTGCCAGCCTTCAGACACATATCTCTCTAAAAGTGAATGAGATGCAGGATTCAACAATGTGTGTAACCTGCAGACAACTTAGCCTGACAATCAATATGTATACCATTAACTCAGGAATAGCTATTCAGGATTAATATTCAGAAATAAGCTACATTAAAGAGACTCCCTCGAGTGCAATTCCCCCAACAAATGTTACAGTTGAGAGACTGGGAATCTAAGTTAAAAAAAATTAATCAAAAGTCTAACATCATGTAGGAAACAGGGTATGACACAAGCCAAAACCACACACACATGCACACCCCACATCCTTTCAATGCCTTACTCTAAACTGTAATTAAAAGTACACTACCAAAACCCATGGCACCAATCATGTCACTTGAGCTCTAATGAGCAAGAATGAGTAAGCGATAGTTCTCATCTCTAATAAAGACATGCCTTTGCCTCCCTGACTCCCAAGTCCATGTCACCTCCCTCAACTACCCCCAGTCCCTGACCCACAGATGAGCAGCTGCCAATGTGACTGCTCAGCCCAGAAACACAGCACCATAATTTCCACCAGGCAGGATCACACTCAGCTCTCAGGTGTCTGGATTCTTGCCTCCATTTGGTAAATCTAGCAAGGCAGAGTTGAGCCCCTTGGTTAGGAAGGCCCCTTTGAGTCTTCGTACCTCCTCAGCCAGCTAGGCAAGTTAAGCCAAAGCCTGTTATACTGATCTGAAAACCTTGTCTCCATATGCCCATGCCACCTCCAATTCCTCCTCCCACTGTGCAACCAGCAAGATATAATGTTGATATGACAGGAAGGTAGGTTTACATGAGAGGAAGGTAAGTCTCAAGGAGCAACCACCTTCTCCTACCAGCTTGAATCATAGAGCTCTCTGTGCTGGAGTTTGTATCAGGCTCTTTCATGCACCCAGGAGAAATCAGCCAAGGTCTTTCATCAAGTAACACCACCTCACAGAACTTAGGCACTCACAGATGTCCCTAACCAAAGCATCACTAATTCCATTGTTAACATGTGATGAATCACTCAGCACTAAAGTTTCTCGCCACTCAAATTTAGAGAACTATGACACCTTTTTTGGGGGCAATCAGTAGTGGAAAACTTCCCATCCTAAAATACTCGGGTTTCTTTTGAAGATTTTATTTATTTATTTTTAGAGAGAGAGGAAGGGAGAAAGAGAGGGAGAGAAACATCAGTGTGCGGTTGCCTCTCACACACCCCACACTGGGGACCTGGCCTGCAACCCAGGCATGTGCCCTGACTGGGAATCAAACCCACTACCTTTTGGTTAGCACACCTGGAGCTCAATCCACTGAGCTACACCAGCCAGGGCCTAAATTAGGTATCTGAAGGATTACTTCCTTAGTTCTAAATTTTGTAAATTATGTTTAAAACTAAAAGCACAAGACAAGAAAATCTGGCTATGCCTCAAAGTCAATCAATCAGCACTAGAAGGCAGTTAAACAGAAAACAGCACAATGCCAGATCTAAAGAAAATGCAAAAGAGATAAGCAAACCATCATCTGTGACATTTAAAGACAAGATAATATTTTCAACTCAAAAAACTAGCCTTGTTTCCAAGGCAACTTGTCATTTGTATAGAGGGCTCAGTTGGGAGTTAGTAATCCCTTTAACTGCTGACTTCACAACATGAACTAGACCTCACTAGTACTTTATATTCCATCTATAAGTATATTAAAAAAAAGTTGTTTAACTGCTTAAAATATGAAAGAAATTCAGATGGCTCTGTTAGTCTTTGGAGAGTTAGAGGAACAGAAGAGGAAAAAAAAGTGGACTAAGAAAAGCAGGGTAGAAGAACTGGAAATTGCTACTTACCAGTGACTTATTTTCCAATGAAGATGCATCAAACCCACTATGTACTTCTGTTTACTCCATGTTCTGAATGAGATCAGTTTACAATGAAACATAATACAATAAAAAGTCATTATTCAGCTCTGGTTGGTGTAGCTCAGTGGACTGAGTGTCAACCTGAGAACCAAAGGGTCTCCAATTGGATTCTCAATCATGGCATATGTCTGGGTTGCGGGCCCGGTCCCCAGTAGGGAGTGTACGTGAAGCAATCATACACTGATTTTTCCCTCTGTCCTTCCCTTCCCCTCTTTCTAAAAATAAATAAATAAAATCTTTTAAAAAATAGGTCACTATTTATTCTGACAACCACATGCCAATATTAGCAAAAGATCAAAGTTCAATAACTTTGTTTTGTAAAATATAATCTAGGAATTAGTTCCCCAAGAGGAGTTCAGGCTCACGGAGGTGACTCAACAGTCTAGGTCTCAATATTGCATTGATTGCTGTGGGTGTGATCTTATTTAATTATAACAAATTGCTCAGAATAGTTCCTAAAAATAGCAAGTACTCAATGAATGTTAACTATTACTATTATTATTGAGAGAATTTCAAGAGATTGAGGTTACACAAAAGAGGAACATGAAGGGCACTGGGATTAAGTTAAGACGTATAAACTTTATCCTGAAAAGTGTGGGCACCCTTGAATGCACACCAGTTAAACTTACATTTATTCTGCTGAAGACTTCAAGAAATAAGGATAAAGGACTAGAAGGTAAATACTACTAATTCATTTGTCCAATAATGAAGAAGTCATGAGGACCTAGACTAATGGAAAGCCAATGGTGTTAAAATGTATAATTATTAAATGCAGACTGAGACCTATTTCAAGAGGCTTGGTACCTGGTAGGCGAGTGGCACAGTGACAGAGTGGATGAATCTGAGACATCTAGGTTTGTGGCATGGGTGGCTGGGCAGAGGACAAGCACAAGATAAACAAGTTTGGGACAAAAACAATGTGTTCAGTTCGAGGTAAAACTATCATCTACCTAGTATACAATTCCCAGTATACAATGGAAGATGGGACTCTATGGGGTGAAAAAGAGTTCAAGGCTAAAGAAATATAACTGAGCAGCAGCTTGCAAGTGGTCTTGCAGCTATGAGTTTATAAAAGTCTTTCAGTCTACATTTGGATCAAGTATGGAAATCAGGACCAAACCCTGAATAGGGCTGAGACAGCAGGTTCTCTTCCCTTCAGAAAAGAATCAATATTAAAGAATATGAGTGAACTTAATTTTTAGACACTCAAATATTTGTTCAAGTTAACAGCAAGCAGATAAATTCATCTTCCCAATATTTTTATCCTAATAAATGCAGATTCTTTAAAAAGTTCTTGGTTTTCCTGTGAAAGGGTCTATTTTGTACAAGTCCTCTGAACACTTTTCCCTAACCTCATCCAGAAAATCAAGCTCTTTTCACAGCCTACAAAGAGAAGAGAAAGTAATGTTCTAAAGACAATCCACCCCAAGTTCCTCACCACTAATTCACTGCGGTGTCTATCACACTCTTCATCTCAACCTATAGTTCCACAAATTAGAGCAAGGGAATAGGACTTCAGTATAGTATAACAACATTTAAAATATTTGAAGTTTTCACTCCCCTTTTTAAATATATAAACATATATTAAGGGTATTTAAATAATTGAGTATTATGTCTCCAACTCTACAGTGACTCACAAATTTACCAAACATAAAATACGGAAATAAGTCAAGGCTATGTTCATAATCACCCCTAGAATCCATAGAAGGAGTGATGAAGTGGGACAGCACTTCTTCCCAACACAAGTATGTCTCAAATACCGTAAACATGTCAAGGATCCAAGCAGACTAAACTCCTTATAAATGTGACAATTCAATTTTCTAAAAACTGTATAAAAACATTATAAGGAAATAAAGTGGAACAGGCCAGTAAGCCAGGACAAGTTGAATGGGGAAACAGATGGATAGCTGAACAAAGTGGTGGAGGAATTTATAGCCAGATGTACAAGGCCAACTCCCTGGAGATAACATCTAGGTTTCTGTTGTATTTCAGCTCCAGGACCAGAAAAGCAGCAAAACCAAGTGTTCAATGCCAGGACCAGCTGCAATGACTAACAACCCCCTGCCCTGTCACTGACCAATCAATCAGTGGAGATCATGACCTGAGAGGGCACACCTGGAGAACTGATGCTAGTCTACTGAAACCCTCCCTTGAGACCTCCCCTAAACTCCTGCCTGCACGAGAGAGATTTAAAAAAAAAAAAAAAAAAAAAAACTCAAGACTAGGACACCAGCATGAGCACACATACTCTCCTCCAGGGTAGCAGACTGCACCATTCCTTTTCCCCTCTCCTTCCCTGACAAGACTTACAACTAGGAGAGCAAGGGGCAGCAGCAGCTCATCCCATATTAACCCCATGATCCCGTCTCCAAGGCCTCCTTTTCTCTAACTTCTCAATGAGCGAAGGCAGTCCAGCCTAGGCTCTCCTGTTGCTTCTTCTATGCTGAGCCCTTCCTTGTTTCACAGTCCCCAGATGTAATAAACATACCCTCACAGTTACCTGGACCTGTGTTGTGAAATCCTTCCTACACAAAGTTATGAACTCATGCACTACAGCTGGTCCTAGGCAGACAGGGCAGGACCAGGTACCCTGTCTGGTAACAAAAGCACAGAACCATTGTTTTTCATTGATCATCACATTTCCTTGTAGATGGTCCTAAAAACATCACACAATCTTTTAGACAGTGTCTATGCCAGAAAACCAACCACCACTGTAGAATTCTGAATTCCGGATTCCATCATTCTTGGCTGGCCTTTGCAGTGTGACCCCTCTGGTCTTTGTGAGCAGGCACAGCAGTCTCAGCACATCACCCTGCACTCCTCTGAAGATGTCAACATAGTCAATACCTTGAACTGGACATAATGAATTTAAAACATTAATAGTGTGAATGACCAAAGGTTTACACAAGAGAAACACTGGTGTAACAGAAAGTAAGAGCAGTACCAGGAGACTAACAACAGGGAAGCACCAGCCAAGGCAAGGAGATGCTGGGTACTCACAGCTAAAAGGGCCAACCAACTCAGACTGCAACTGCTGCAGGGGCTACACTCCTCATCAACAGTTTTATCTCTGAAACCATGGAAAATGCTGAAAATGTGTTAATGACCCAGAAGCTAGAAACCATTCAGACAATGAAACCACTCTCACATGAGACACCACAGACACTGCTACTAAAGAGGCACAATGGCAAATGCAAGAGAAGGCCATTGCTGGGGCATTTAAACACAGTTCCTATATCTTTACATACTAGCTTAAAAGAAAGGAAAATAGAAACTCAACAACTGGCCAAACTAGTGTTTAATGTAAAGCATGAATCTGATTAAGCAGTTAAAATCAATATTGCCAGAAATAAAAGCAAACCATGTAAACAAACTATTAATAGGTCGCTGTTGTATCTTTAAAAAGAGAACAATATTTATAAATTGCTGCCACCTAACAATTAACCTGAGTAAGTACTGGCAGACAGTGAAAACACACTTAAGGCAAGTGGTAAATTATGAGGGGAAAAATTGGCTTTACAAATTATGATATCTCTAGGTGTAATAAATGAAAAAAAAAAATAGAATATTGTTGCCCTGGCTGGTGTAGCTCAGTGGACTGAGTGCGGGCTGTGAACCAAAGGGTCACTGGTTCGATACCCAGTAGGGGCACATAACTGGTTGCAGGCCAGGTCCCCAGTGGGGAGCCATGTGAGAGGCAACCACAAGTTGATATTTGTCTCCCTCTCATTCTCCCTCCTTCCCCTCTCTCTAAAACTAAATAAAATAAAATCTTTAAAAAAAGAATATTGCTCAACAATATAAAAAATCTTCATATATAATACTTTCATCAAGAAAGGCTAAGTTAAATTTCTCTATAATATGATTAAAATATAAGCTCACTTATTAGTTCTCCCTCTTCAAAAGACACGTGGGAGATCACTGGAATTAGTAATTCAGAGTTCCTGGTGTCAAATATTCCCAGTGGAGCTTTAAAAACAAGCATATCCAAGCAATCCAGGAAGAATGGCTTACTGCCTTCTGTTTCCTAACAGGTATCCATTTTTGTTTGGATTCTATCAGCAGTACAAGTCCCTTAGATATATGCTCCTTGATAATCAAGACATAACGGGTGTGCAAAAACATGGGTTACAAATGATTAGATTCTAACTGAAGCTGTCTCAATTATAGGACTTGGAAGAAAAGAAACTTTGCAAAGGTCTAAATGTCAATAACTTCAGCACTCTGGGAAATTCATGTCCACTGCTGGAATCTGCTCTCCAGAAGTAGCTGTATGTTTCATTCCACTTCCTGGAGTGTGCTGAGTTCAGGGGCTGGACTTGAGTTTTTATGTCCACAGTCTCATCAGTACTTGACAGGATACCTCCAACACTGGATGAAAAGAGCAGCAACAGAGGATTGTGTAAAAGGAGGAAGAATCAGATCTACAGGGGTAAAGCACTCAGGGAAGTGGGGCCAAGAAGCTGAGCAGAAAGAATGAAACACAGGATGAGTCTGGAAGGGTGAAGGGACTAACAGGGGAGGAGGTTTCTAGGAAGAGGATCTAGGTGTATAAATGCAAGGGACCTTGTGCCTCTCTCTTTTTCAGGGCAGCTATAACCCTAGTAGGAAGCATGCTCAGTTTTTTGTCTCTTTCATATTTAGAAAGCAAACACACAGGTTAGTACAGACCTAGAATAACAAATCTTCATTTGCAACAAACAATAAGGAATCTTCATAATGTCTTATCCACAATCCCAAAATCAAAATGCTCCAAAAGGAACATTTCTTCAGTAAGTTTGTAAGAGATAAATTTGCTGGAAAAACCTAACCTAAACTGATGCAAAATTACTTATAATATGTATTTACTCACATGATTTGCTGCATAAATATCAATGTTTTGATTATTGTGAACACTGAGGGGAAAAAAGACATCAATTAAGAAGGGCACCTGGTCTCAAATAGAAGGAGGAGGAGGAGAAGCAGCAGCAAAAATCTAGTAGCCATTTCTACACAGAAGTCTTTCATATAAACAGTACTTCACAAAGAAGTCTGTGCTGAACTGCTTGCCTGCACTGTGTTCCTGCTGTCTGAGCCAGTCCTTTAAAAAGGAATTCCTGGAATCCTATTTCAATCAATAGCACTAGTTTCCCCCATCCAATTCAAGCTGCACAGCTCCAATCAAAGAGGCTCTTCTCTGACCAAATAGGACAGTACCTTTTGGGCAAATCAAACTGCAAGGATCTGTAGTCCTCATTTGAATGAGGATGGACCCATCAGGACTGGGGCAGGGGAATATGATCCATGTAAGCCAGCTCACCTCTGGTTCTGAAAGCACAATTTCCTTTTCACCAAAAACTGAAAACTGTGTTTCCTCAGCTAGAACTGAAACACAGAAGATGTCTCACCAGTGTGTGGCAGACCAGCAGAGAAGCACGGAGGCAGACCCACACAGAGTGGAGCAGAGTGGAACAGAGCTGAGCTGAGGTATTATATGCTCCATTATCTTTCTAAAATAAGGAAAAAATGGATTTTAATATCTGGCCACAGGGATTTCAGGCAAGATATTGTAGCACTCTGGGTGATGTGCTGAAGCCAAAAAAGACTGATTGTTAAATTTTCAGGAATTGTGAAAGCTATTGCTAACATAGTCATTACTAAAAGTTAAATTGCAAACTTGCAATTAAATAAATTAAAATCAAAGGTAATAACTACTTATAACTCACCACTTCCTAATTACTTCATTGCATTTCACTGCCATGTATGGTCTTGAAGTTATTTATATCTATTGCATCTGTATTGTGTGTTCCCACGCTCCACGTAACAATGATGACATGTTGGCTTCTTTAATTTGGTCATGGTGGAGTATTTACACTACAAAAATTGGCAAACACTACAAATCAGTGGATTGTTAAACATTTACAAGCCCATCAATGCTTCAGGATCTCTTGAAACTATGGATACAAAATGACCACTTTCAGGATCTCAGAGTTTAGAAGAGGTGTTCCCATGTGCAACAGATTGTGCAGAGGTCAGAATTTAGGAGCCAGAATCCACAGAGAGCAGAAGCTTCAGGAACCATAATGCCCTTTCCCAATATTTTATTTGCCATCAGAAAACCTACATGGGTGGGCTTCTCCATGCTGCCTTCTACTCCATTTCCCATGCACTGAAATAGAGGTTAAGCTCCTATCCACTAGCATGCATTAGGGGAGGAACTGTTGTCCATTTTATTCAGTGTTACATGCGCAGGGTCTAGACCAGTACCTTGCACATACTAGGAACAGAATGAATATTTACTTAAGAAATGAATGAATCCTCCAAAGCACCATTCGGTTCAATACGCATTACATTTCAAACACCATAGGTAAGAAAAATTGCCAGTGAAGCAGACAATCTGCTAAATTTCCTCTAGTGTGAGAATTCATAGGGGAAAAATGAGTATTCTATTATATTCATAAATATTCATCATATTCCTTTACTTTCTGGTTTAAACCAGTTTGTTTTTTACTGAATCTGAAATCTAACTTACTTGAACTATTATTTCTATAAAAAAACAAGTTCCAAATAACTAATTTTAAAATGAAGTTTTAGAGCACAAACCTTTCCTAAATTGGAGACATGAAATCTAAAAACATACTTATCACAGAAGCTTTTTCTCAAGTTTTGATAGCTTTAATTTAAGACATAGGTAAAATTTTCAAGAAAAAAAACACCATCAAAAAATTAAATAATCAAAACATTCTATAAAGACATATTCAAAAATAATACAGTAAATTCCTAAGTTGATTTTTTAGGCAATAAAGTTAATGTTTTTTTCCTAACATTATTGCAATATTTAGAAGACACTCAGATTTCTTATTTATTGCCTAAGAGAAACCTTCACTCTATACATACTGCAGTATAATTAATATTTCACATATAGTATTTGCATAAAAAACACAAATGCAAAGAAAAGAAAAGGACTCCGAGTGCTTAAGCACCTAACTTTAGAAAAGCTTCCTTTAAAGAAATGAAAATTTAAAACTGTAATCTGTAGTACTGAGACACAAAACACCTTATGTCTCAAAATTCAACCTCTATTCCTAAAGAGATAACAAAATTCTGTCATTCTATGAATCCTCTACAGGGGAATTCTGTATTCACAGAAAACCTTCCATTTGAATCTTGTATAAAGCCTCCTGCAGCCCAAGACTGCACAACCTTCTCAAGCTGACAGCATAACCTCTTATCTCCTAAACAAAGGAAACCACAAGTTCAGACCACACCACTGACATCTGTCTTGTGTGTTAGGTGTCAGATCACAGGGAGGAGGGCCTTTTGGCAGTTCTGGGGACTCAATAGCAGCTATTTTTCAGAATCATCATTATGCATGGCATCTACAGAAATCCTGGAATAAACAATGTTCTTTTACCTTGGTGTGCCTCACTCTAAGAAATTCTATATATATGAAAGTTTTGGGTTGGCCAAAAAGTTCGTTTGGTTTTTTCCATAAGATGACTCTAGTAGTACTTAAGTTGTCTTTAACTTCATTGGAAACAATTTTGTTACCTTATATCATGACGGCTGTCATATCAGTGTGCATTTAAAAAAATTATCAAAATTGGTGAATTTTTGTGTAGCCATTTACCATAGAAGATGGAAGAAATAAGCAACATTTTCAGGATATTACACATCATTATTTCAAGAAAGGTAAAAACACAACTGAAATGCAAAAAAAAAAAAAAAGTGCTATGTATGAAGTAGGTGCTGTGACTGATCAAATGTGTCAAAAGTGGTTTACAAAGTTTCCTGCTGGAGTTTTCTCCCTGGACGATGCTCTATGGTCAGGTAGACCAGATGAAGTTGACAGCAATCAAATTGAGACATTAACTGAAAAGAAGCAATGTCATACCATGCAGGAAATAGCCAGCATATTCAAAATATCCAAATCAATGAAGTTATTAGTCAAAATGAAAAATGTGTCTTTTTATGGAAAAAAACACATGGACTTTTTGTCCAACCCAACAGTTTGTCTTTATCGTACATAGAGTTTTAACTGAATACTAAATGCCAAAGGGACTCATTCTATCCAGGAAAAAAAGTCCCTGCAATAATTTTAAATGGTATGGAATGAACACAATGACACAAACTAGAATACAAAACATCAACATATATTTCAAGCAGTGATGCTGTCTGGGACAGCAGGGGATGTGTACATTTACACATTTGCTCACTGGGCCACCAACTCAAATGTACTTCTTATTTTGTCTAGAGCAATGGTTTTCAATCAAGGGCAATGTTTCCCCAGGGGACATTGGTAATGTCTGGAGACACTTTTGGTTGTCACAATGAGGGAGGGTGCTATTAGCATCTAGTTGATATATCTTGAGAAAACTGTTAAGCACTTTGCAATGCGCAAGACAGTCCCCAAAACAAAGAACAAACCGGCCCAAAATGCTGCTAGTACCAACATTGAGAAATCCTGTTATAGGAGACTCTAAAGTTTAAAGGCAAGTAAATGACTCTGTAGTATACCCATCCAATCTCGTGATCACCCCTTAGGACATACATGAATTTACACATGTATTGTCTTAAGTAAAGTCTACTAATATTTAAAAAGTAAATTTAACAATAGCCTCTCAACTAATACTATTAAAATTTGATTTTCTCCTCACTATATAAATGATAGATCTTTACTGCAGAGAATTTTGAAACTAAAAAGAGAATTAGGCATTTTGTGATAATTTTTTAAAAGAGCAAGGCAGGATAATCTTATAATCTGTAAACCTTTTACCAGAAAAGTAATGAATTCCTATGTTAGATATACTGTGAATAAACTGTTGGGTTTCAAACTCTTTTTGTTCAAATTTTATAATTTCTTCCACAAAACTTTAACAATAAGACAACTCTCACTCACATGTTAGAAAATGCCAGAGTTGAGTAAAGTTGAGGGGGAAAAAGAAACCTAAAATGTAAAATGGTGAGAAAGGAAGGAACAGAAAGTAAAATAAAGAAAGACCAAACCAGGAAAACACAGGCAGAAACCTACTTCCTATTCACCTTGTGTGTTTCTTAAACCACAATGCAAATTAAATTTTTATTGAAACTTCCCACTTGCAACCTGTTCACAGAGCCATTACTCTGGAGAACCACAAATGGTGAAGAATTAAATGTAGACAAGGTCCTATTTGTTTTTCAAACTGCTGAGAAAGAAAGACTACATAACAGAATACAAACTGTAAAGTTCTAAGGATTTTCTTTAAAGTATTTTAAATCATAGTTTGATAAAAGTTATAGCCATTATATTTAAAGGGATCCTGATTACATTCAAAGAAAAGTGGATATGCTTTCTGTCACAAATAAGATCTCAGAGCATGTGAATTATTTCAGAAGCAGCAGCTAGTATCCAAGGATGCATTTTTTCATCATTTGCAATAAGCAGAAATTTCATCGGAAGATCAGTAAATAGTCCCTTTAATAGCATTGTGGGAGGAGTACTAAATTAAGTGTGTCAACACCATCTATTCAGTGACTGCCCCTGTCTTGCACTCATCAAGAAAATTACATGAGTGAAGCTTCCCTCTCTTGGGTGATGACAGATCACTGGCAACTCACAACAATACTTGGTTGGCCATTCCAGTTGTTTTAAACATCTGGTAGAAATAATACAATTACAAGAGACTTTGTTTCTACAGATCTTTCACAAGTTAAAAAAGAAATTAACTAAAGCTCACAGTCTAATACTATTTTACCTTTTGTTCTATTTTAAAATTCTGGAAAAGAAACCCATGTTCAAGTGAATCAGATCCATCAGAAACATAAAGAGCCCTGGCTGGTGTAGCTCAGTGGATTGAGTGCAGGCCTGCGAACCAAAGGACAGAAGTTCAATTCCCAGTCAGGCCACATGCCTGGGATGCAGGCCCATTCCCAGCAGGGGACGCACGGAAGGGAACCATACATTGATATTTTCCTCTCTCCTTCCCTTCCCCTCTAAAGATAAACAAATAAAGTCTTTAAAAAAAGAAAAAACATAAAGAGAGTTTACACGAAAGGAAAGTAACTTCTATTAAATGACTTCCATTGAAATTAGGCCAATATTATACACCATATTTTTCAGACTCTAAGACACACTTTCCCCTCCCAACCCCCCCCCCCAATTTGGGAGGAATAATGGTTGTTAATGCTGCTATTGAGTTCTGTTTATATTTACATTAGTGAAGTATTATGTTATTTATATTATTAAATATTTTATATTTTTTGCTTCAAAAAATTTTTCCCTATTTTCCTCCTCTAAAACCTAGGTGTGTCTTATGGTCTGAAAAATACGGTACTTATATCTTCAGTGTATAGTTAAATGTTACCAAAATCCTCAAAAATCTAGATCATTCTTAAATAACTAAAGTATTCTGATTTTAAATTTCCATAATCAAAAGAATTCCAAGTTGACTACTTACATGAAATGTAACTAGATGATAATAAGTTTGCCTAAGAAATGATTTAAATGTTATCCACACAGTGGTTAAAAAGAAAAGGTTGTATGTTTACTGGTTCGAAATAACACCTGCTCTTATACTGCCCTAACCCAGAGGTTTTCAGACTGTAGTCCCTGGCCAGCAGCTTCATCACCAGAAAACTTGTTAGAAATGCAAATAACCCTACCCCAGATTAAATAAGTCAAACACTCTGGGCTGAGGCCTAGAAATCTGTGTTTCCACAAACCCTCCCCAGTCAACTCCACAGCAAACTCAAGTTTGAAAAACACTGCCCTAACCTCCTAAAACTGACAAAATGAGGCTGAAGGACAAGAAGAATTAGAATATCTGTACTAATTAGAATATCTGTACTAAACAACACACATGATTTATTTGATTTAATCATTATTTTATGACAGAGGAACAATTATTCTCACATACACTGGAGCATCTCTGGCTTTGTGGCATTAAGAACTACGCCAAGTCTAAGAGGCAGTGTGAAGCCAAAGTTCACCATTAACCACTGTCCATGCTCCAGCCAAGGAGTGTTTCTCTCTCTTTCTGCTCTCATAGTACAGAGTTCATCCACTCAATAAATGACATAAGATTTTAAGAAATGAATATTTCCTAAATGTAAAACAGGGCATAATTTCAGTCTCTACTACACGTGCTTCAATACTGCACAGGCATTAACATTAATCCACACCTCAAAAAAAAAAAATAGGAAGGGTGTTAATATTAGATGTCATGTGATTCCTCTTTCAGCTGCTCAATTCATTATTTAATTGCTTGACTGAAGAATAACTTAGGCAGCCCACCTCAACATCTTCGCAATTTGATCACCTGTTCCTGATTCAAGGCAAAGTTTCCGCAACAGGTTCACCTAGAACCAAAATGCCAACTTCTCCAACCTGAAGGGACCAAGTGGGAGAGACAGATCTTAACAGGTACTCATAGTCGAGATTTTAAAGTGGCATCTCCTCAAACTCATGGAAAGGAGAGACCAAACACCAAGGCCAAACACCACCACTGCCCAAAAGCACTTGTCAGTAGAGATAAGATGTTGGGAAGAACCTATCAACATGGATATTGAAAGAAAAATATTTATAATAGTTTTATTTAAAATGTTTTAAAACATCCTTAAATTTAGGAGACACTTTAATCACCGTACACTCATAATGTCTGAAACTTATTTTAATATATCTGTTAAAATATATAACCAGCCCTGGATGGTGTGGCGCAGTGGACTGAGTGCCGGCCTGCAAACCAAAAGATCACCAGTTTGATTCCCAGCCAGGGCACAGGCCTGGGCTGCAGGCTAAGTCTCCAGTAGGGGGCATGCATGTGCAAGAGGCAACTACACATTGATGTTTCTCTCCCTGTCTTTCTCCTTCCCATCCCCCTCTCTAAAAATATATAAATAAAATCTTAAAAAATATACTCAACATATTGTATTAAATATTTAATAGTGTCAAATTATAGGGGATATTTTTTCTGCTATGCACTCATTTGGTTCTCAGTTCCTTACATACTATAAGCATGTTTGTAATACAAAAAAAGTGTATTTGTAATAAAATAAAGTTAAAAATAAATGCAATAAAATGTTCTATACTTTTAGAAAATAGCACATTTTCAGCATTATGTTAATATTAAAGTAGTGATGAAAAGCTGTTTTAAATTTTGAAGTTAACATTTTATGTTAACAGTTAAAATGTGGCAACTTTAGTGAACTCACTGTTGCAAAACATTAAATAAACTGGATAAATACATTTTTGCACAAAGAAGAAAAACAAGTACTTTGTAGCTGACAGTAATTACCAATACTTATTTCATCAAGTTTCAGGGTTCCACTGAGAATAAATGCATTGCTTTTATTTTCACTGGAATTAACTTAAGCTGACTTTCCTACTCTTTCACACTGCTAAATATACTGATATTTAATGTACATTGGTGGGCAAAAGTAGGTTTACAGTTGTCCCTATGAAAAATAATAGAATAATTACTAAATGATAATAATACAGTAATAAACTCTGTTTCATATACTCACATCTGTAAACCTACTTTTGCCCACCTTTGTATTCTTTGGGCATAGCACAATGAATAAGCACATTAGAATTTAAGACCATCCTAGAAGGATCCCTGACAGCCAGATAAAACAGTCTTTTCTGTCAGAACACAAATGAAATAACCTGAAAATGCAAGAAATTACTAACCCGCCATCTAGTTTTCAAACACACAAATGTAGAAATATTCTTAAAACTTTTTTACCTTACTCAAAAAAGATATTTGAATGAAAATTAGTTATTCATACTTTATCTCGTTTAACTGGAACCTAATCAACCAAACAAACAAGCAAGCAAAATATAACCAGAGACACTGAAATTGAGAACAGGCTGACAGGGACCAGAAGGGAGAGGGGAGGAGATAATGAGGGAAAAGGATGAAAGGTTTACAGTAACAAGTATAAAGGACACATGGACAATAACAAGGAGGGTGGAAACAGGGGAAGGAGGTGGAGAGGGCTGGGTGGTGAGGAGGGGTGGTCGGGGGGAGGCAGATAACTGTACTTGAACAACAATAAAAAAAGTAATTTAAAAAAAGAAAATTAGTTACTCAATATTTGATAATAAGAACACAGAAATTTTCCTAGTCTATAATGGCTAATGAAACTCTCAAATCCCCATGCAAATTTATGGAATGGGTGACATTATTGAACAATTCATCAAAAAGTTAGAGGGAAGTTTCTATTGCCAGCCAGTTCCATTAGCAGGTCAATTCAATGAACATTAGCAATTTACAGTAATTTACAAGAGGGAAAACGTAGAAACAAGGTTCCATGCTCTGCTTCATTTCTCTCTACTCACACAACCACTTAAAAACAGATCAGTGAGTGGGGTTTCAAAGTCAGATACATAGCTTTTTTTTAACCACACATTTTAAGCACAAGCAACATAAATAACCTTCTGGAATTATGCCACATCACTTTTCCCCTTGGGAAGATTAGAAATGTTACATATACCATTAAAGAAATAAATAATTGTGACTGAAGATAATCACAGCACACATAAAACATGTGCATCACTGCCAAGAATTCGTCCAGAGATTATTACATTGAAACATGCAGCCTTTATACTCTGGAAGGAAATCATATGCTTAGCTCCCAATATTACAAAGAAATGATAATGAAGTTGGAGGGGGGGACAGTAAGCACTGGGGTGGATTATTACTAAGAACTTTCTTGTCACAGCAGAAACTAGCATCTCTTGCTCCAGAGGCAACTCAAATTAAAACGCTGTTTATCAGAGAAAAAATTCATTGTTCAGCCAAAAGCAATTTTTTTCAGGCAGTGATTATGCTTTAAAAATGGCTAATTAACCAGCAAATTTTAACCATCAGTTCAAGTAAATACTGAAAAATTAGCCCACATTAAACAAAAAAATTTCCCATGACTTCACAAGCATTGTGCTTCTGTGGGCTCTAAAAGCTAACAAGATGGTGACAAACGAGATGCCCAATGGGGCTCACACCTACAGACAGCTCAATTTCTATTGATCAAGTACACAGTCTTTCCATTTTATTTGTTAGGCTATACCAATTAACCAGTGTGTACTTTAAAAACTTATGTGAAAATAATAACATTTATTAACACCACAACTCAGGGTTCTATAAGTCAAAACAACCTTTCTTCACTCTTTTCAGTTTTATTTCCATTTCCTAAAAAAGTTTCTCTACTATGTAAACTAACATGAAATTCACTATTCAAATAGCATTAGTTTTACCTATAGCAGTCACTCAATGAATGTGCTTTATGAGCAATGTTCCTCAACACCCTAGATGGGAACTTCCCTCAATGGGAAGTGCCAGTCTTCATTCTGTTTTCTATAGCAATGGCAAAATCTAAAGAAACAGCCACAACTATGACATCCTTTAAATCTAGTACCTTGGAAACTACCTGTGATATTGTTGATTTCCGATGAGAAACCCTCTGAATTGTGAGCTTTTTTGGGATATGCTATGGGTTTGTACCTCAACAGAACTATGATGGTTGCCTTTGACTTGGAGCACTTGATAACAAAGTCTTACTAAATTATAAACAAAATCTACTTTAAATAATTTTCTGCTCTGAAAGGTAAGATATTATGACATACCCCAATAAGTCAAAATCAAGCAAAACATTCTCTTATCCATAGCCCCTGTATTCACTTCACAGTGGTGAGACTCTCTTTTGTTTTGAATTCTGACAAGAGCCCACACTCCACAACATGAAGTCAGAATTATTTGTAATGCGGTGAGTTGCTGCTTGCATGTGTTTTCTGCACTGTGTGGTAAGCTGATCAATCCTTGCCCTTGTTTTACAGTTTTGCTTTTTCGTTACATTGGTGACCATTTAGCAAAGCCATTTATAATTCCTGTCAAAACACAATGAATTTACACACTAGCTAAAAATGTACTTAGGTTTTCTTGTTCTTTTAAAATTATCATCCTACTGTCCTCAAACAGGAATAAATTTCACTGGAACACTGTAGTCAGAAATTTTATTTCAAAAAGTAAAATCACTGTGTGTCCATCTTTTGACAGGGATGCTCTTGCACTCTCCTTCAGTGGGCAGAGGCTATAGCACTCTGACCTCTCTGTAGAAAGGAGTTAGGGGTAGACACTGGATAGAACAAATCTCTGAGACAGGCCACACTTTCACTTCTTCTGAATGACATGCCCAGACAGTTGAACAAACATATACTATCCACACAAAGTACACTCCTGCCAACTATAATCACATCACCTTCAATCAATATTGCCAATGATCTACTAATGAAGCAAGGACTTTGCTGGACCTTCTAGCATCAAAGCCAAATTAGTTATTTTAAAAATTCCACAAGTTCTGTGAAATACACAATGGTTCATTTGTTGATTCCTCAAATGGACAGCTGGATCACCCACATGTCCAGCTATGGCTAGACACATATCACAGATGCTCAAAGGAAAATAGACAGTCCCTGCATGTCACAATACAACACACAGATTACTGCCGAACACCATACATCTTTCATGTATTGAAACCTATGCCAAAGAGAAACTAAATCCTTCCTTTAAAAAAATGTATTACAGTGCAACATAAAAAACTAAGAAAATCATGTCCACAGAGGCTTAAGAAAAAAAAAAAAAAAGTCCCTCCTCGGGGCTTACATATTTTATAATCACTCCATTTTTAGAGATAATTAGGATTTTCTTCCAACTCAGAAAATAAAATAGCAGGAGGACAATATTAAAAGGTTTCACTTCAAAAACAGAATGTTTTTCATTATTTAAACAGTCTACTAATTTTTCACCTATTCATTATTCTTAAGGACAGCATGTCTGTACACGCTGAATCTAAACCAACACAGGATGACTTACTGTACAACACTGGCCCTTCATTTTAGAACACAAAGAAAGTTCTACTTATGCAGGCCAATGTAATGCTGTAAGTGCTACAGAAATTCCCCCACATGTATCTATCGCTCCTGAGACTCAGCTATAGAAAAACACATTAGAATTTAATATCTTCAAAACGTATGTAAAAAAAAAGTGACCCTGAATCAATTGAAGTTATAAAAGGAAGCCCCATGTAAATTACATAACTTAAAAAATTTCAACATTACATAAGTTTGCACACACACACACCTCAGAGGGGTAAGAGAGAAACATCCACATTCCGAGGCATACTGTGGACTAGGTGGTTTTCCCAAAGCCTAGAGGGACAACAGGATCATGGCCACCAGCACCCACAGCCCCACCCATGTAGATTAATTATTTTTAACTGACTAAATCAAGTAATTGCAATACCTTAAAAGTTACACATCATGTATAAAGTCATTTTCTAACCCACTGAGTATGTTCAGTCACCAAAATGACATGGGTCATTTCAGGATGAAAGAGCTAAGAGTGCTGCCCCACTATGATTTTCAATTCCTCTAGCCCTAGACTTAAACCGTATCAAGAGGGCTGAGAAATTTGTTCCATATACCTGCACACACATTTTAAACCCAAACATCAAGGAGAAGTGCTGGGCATGAAGGCCTGATGAGGTGGGAGAGCCCACCCAGGCTCTGGACTGAGATCCAGACACCAAGCAAGAAATAATCCATCAAGATGAACCAAAGGAGGTAAGTGGCAGTGGAGGGAGTGTCCCCAAAATAAGCAAATGTTCTAATGATGGCTTTGCTCAGGCAAGGATGATGGGCATCAGGGACACCAAGCCACAAGTGAGGACAGAGGCCAAACCAGTTTGCTCCCAAAGGCCCTCCCCAAGCAGAGTACCTACACCACATGCTGAGGGAACCGTGACCTCACAGGAGAATCCACGTATTCTATGCATTTGAAAAAGATAAAAATCTCTTAGTACAATATAGCAAAATACTTTATTGTCACCCCAGCTGCTTTTTGGTTTGGGCCTTGCTACAAAAAAGAGCCAGTCAAGACAGGAGGTAAAAGAAAAATACTGTATAACTACTTATGTTCAAAATTCTCATGAGCAGTAGCTCTAAAAACACCTAAAAGCACATTTTAAATACAGTGTTTCAAAAACAAATCAAATTTCAGATAAAATCCTCAAGCAAATTATCGTTTAAATCTACGTGCAGCCCTGGTTGGTATGGCTCAGTGGAATGAGCGTTGGTCTATGAACAAAAGGTCACTGGTTTGATTCCCAGTCAGGGAACATTCCTGGGTTGGGGGCCGGGACTCTAGCCTAGGGGTGTGCAAGAGGCAACCGATCAAAGTATCTCTCATACACTGATGTTTCTTGCCCACTCTCTCCCCTTCTCTCCCCCTTCCTCTTCTACTCTCTAAAAGTAATAAAATATTTTAAATGAATAAATAAATAAATCTAAGTATAGTTTTCAGTAATCAAATATTTTAACTATTACATACAGCTGGTTTTAAGCTTTAAGGAAACTTTAGTAAATGGTCTAAAAAAGCATTTAAAAGGTCAAATTAACTACCATTAGAATATAAGAGTGAAATCTACTGAAAATCCTGTCAATGATGACTCGATGTGACTATGCCCCTAGGTAAAACAGCACTTCAAATACTGAAATATCCACAAAATGACTCTATATAACAGAACTAAACCACTATACTATGTGGCCGTTCTTTAAAACAGACTTAAACATATGCTGGGTGAGATCCTGGTGAAGACCTAGAAGAGCGGGCAAATCAGCACAGCAGCCAGACTCCAAGTGGTGGAAATAACTAACCATAAGATACAGTGCTTGCCAGACACAGTGCCAGGATCACAAATTGTGAAAAGGGGACTCCCAGGCTTCCTCTCTACCCACAGACCTTTAAGTTCCCAGAGCGTGATCCCAAGAAGCCTAGGGATTGATTTCCAGCTGGGCTTTGCATTTAGAGAAAATAGTCTTTGAACAACAACAGAAGAATTGCAAAATGCTACTCAATAAATGGCAAATCTTGAGAAAACTACGAGAGGTTAGGGAGGATACACAGGTGAGTGTAATGAAGACTGGCTCAGTGGAACACATTCAACATATGCTTTTTATGGAACACGCGAGTGATTTCAAATGAAAAAGACATTTGGGGAAGAACAAATCAATAAAACAAAAAATAAGCATAAGGTACAAAAGTTTACATTAATCAAATATTTGGATTTTAGAAGAAAGGGTTTTGGGTTGTTGTTGTTTTTTGGGTTTTTTTTTTAACCCCACTGGACCACATGAGCTGTAACACATAAATAGGCAATGCTTTGTTCAAAAAGAACGGTAAGACCCTAACCATACCATTTACATTAGTTCAAAAGACTATCAAATTCTGTTGAAGCAGACCCAGAGGCTGGCATCCTGAGGCTTTGGTGATGTAAATACTAAAATTGCCTACTGCTGCTTTAATGTATTTTACTGCTAGACTACTGATGCATTTAATGCACAAATGTCAGCAATTCCAGGCCAGGATACAAAAATTTATTGTAGATGCGCTTTAAGTTAATGTTGATTCCAACAGTTTACCATCCATCAGCTATTCCAGTGCCAATTAGCACCTTAAAAATCATGTGTAAATACTTGAAAGACATGCTAGCAATTAAAGGGAGGAAATATTCCACATTAAAATCAGGAAGAGACTGTAGGTTAAATGGTGACAGGAAACTGCAATCTCAGAACATGAAGTTTCACAGCATAACACAAAATGGTATATACACTCTAAACCAAAATACAACATGTAGATCCTATTTAAAATTCAGTAAATGCCAATTATTATTTACTGCTTTCAAAGCTAATAGGTACTCTAATTGGGTAAGAGGTTTTAAACTTTGCACATCATTAACTTATACTCCATGTTAGTAATAAAGTGTTAACAAATGCTTTCAGTGAACTAAGAATGTGAAAAATTCTGAATAAAGGTAGCTTAGGATCTTTCTTTGTACTTTTCTGAATAAAGGTAGCTTAGGATCTTTCTTTGTACTTTTTAATGCTTGCCTTTTTTAAATAGGAAAAGTTGATGTCTCTAGCACATGACTGAAAATCAAACTTTATTATTATGTAATCTCAAAAGGAGAACATCAACTTCTCAGAACTTAAAGACTTTACATTCTAAAAAGTATAATCTTGAAGTTAAAAAAAAATACAAACTGAAAGAAACTTAATATACCAAATTACCTAGGTACAGTTAAGGCCCAATGACAACTCAATAGCCTTTCATCATAAATCAGAATCTCACAGTATTGGGGTCATCTGTTACTTATTGAACTTTAAAACTCTTAATAGCAGGAATTGACAGACTTTTATTAGAAACCATACCAACTCTTCACAATGAAAAAAGTAGTCAAAAGTATTCATTCATACAGAAAAGCTAGAAAACTAGTAGTAGGATATTTAAAAGGCACTGAGTAAAGTATTTACAATTATAGCAATTGGTTCAAAATGAATAAATAGGTAGTCTTTTAAGCACAGTAATTGATATGTTAGCTTTGGCCTATGTGGTCCCAATCTATTCAAATAGAATGTTTCTGCCACTATTAAACTTATCAAAAATGTTGGAAAGTTTTACTTCTATTTTAAAATCCAATTAGAAGACAAAATTGTGTATATTACATACATGGAAAAATGATCTGCTAGGGGAAATTTAAGTGAGAAATAACTGTGGAACAAACAAAGAAAATGCATAGGATCACAGAATAATGAATACTTTAATCTTATCTGTTTAGAAAGCCTTGAACCATAGAGATGTATCATGTAACTTGCACAGTTGAATGTTTATCATGTACTATTACTTGACTATCCTTATTTTTTTAATGCCCTCAATATGTTTTAGTCTTTTATAATCACATATATCTATCTTGTAAGGCCAATCCATCCAAGTTCAGGTTCCTTCCCCCATTCTCTGAGAAATACCTCTGCTGATCCTCACACTTACCTTCCTACCTCCCACATACCCAAAGGGGTGAGCCCTTGGTAGACACAAGTGTTCTGCATGACTCTACTTCACCACCCACAGGCACTGCCATCATCACTGCTACTACCCTGCACCAGCTCTCTACTTCCTGCCACCATTGATAAGGACAGGACTGGACATCTGATCTAAATTGGACCAACTCCATTCTCTCTCCAGAGAACTTGCAGGTGGGACTGAGGGACCAAAGAGGCTAGAACTATTGTAAGGAAAATTTAGTGACATGAGATAGACAAACATAATATGGAAATAGAGAGGCAAAGAAAGCTACTCCGGGGAAGGAAAAATATGGCAGAAGTCCAGAAGAAAGCAAGATATCAGGAACTGAGCAGGAGTTCCTTTGGACTTCCTAATGACTTTTGAGTTACTGTTTCAATTAACTTCCTACACTAGTTAAGGTTATGAAGAATTCCTGTAATATCAGTATCATGACAGCTTCATTGTTTTTGGCTTAAACTATCTTGATTTAGCTATTATTATGTGGAACACCATAAAACTCAAATGAATGTATCCTAGCATCCTATGTGCAACAAAGATTTAAAATAAAACTGTGCTACTTAAGGTGACAATGCACCAACTGCAAGGAACAACATTTCACAAACAAGCTAAGTTGACATTCAAGAGCAAGGCTCCTGGCTTCAAGTTAAAGATAGCATAGTAGTAAGATCCTGAGTTCACCTCCTCTCATTGACACCTAAACTACAACTACATATAGAAGAGCTATCTATGAAAATGACCTGAAGACTAGCAGAACAGATTTGCTACTGTACAAGTAGGAGTGGGTAGAAGGAGCAGAGACTCAGTCTAGCCAGGACCCAGTCTACAACACACTCCCCGTGTGGTGACTAACAAGTGGGAAGGATATCATAACAACAGAGGTCCCTCCTGAAGACGGATCCAAGCCCCAGACTGAGGAACATGCACCAGGAAGAAGAGTACCCATCTGAAAACCTGCAGGGCTAACATCTGGGAGAAGCAAAGGACTGTGGGAAACAAAGGCTGCACTCATTCTGACTCCTGGCGCAGAGGCAGCAGTTTGAAAGGCACCTGGGTCATACATGAAGGTGATACACTGCCTAATTTAGGGTATGTACTAGAGAAAAATGTATCTATTGGAACTTTCTCCAGAGTCAGAATTGCTAGTGGGTCACAATTCTTTTCCCCTTTCTTTACTCTCCTTCCACCTAGCTGGTGTGATGCTAGCAGACCCCATTTCTGACACTCTACATTAAACTTGCTAACACTATTCACTCCACTCCTGAATTCCCCTGAGGATCCATCTAGGCTGACATCCCTCCAAAGCAGCTCCTATCCTGCCAAAGCTGGTAGGCAACCTCAGTTCACACGAGCACAAAGCAGTGTGTCTACAACAGGTGAGGATGAGGCTCGAAGCCAGCCATGTGGAAAGCCTGCCCTACCCACCAGCATGCCTGCAACAGTTGTGGCAAAGCCTCACAAAGGTGGGTCAGGGACCAGTGCTGCCCACTAGTGGGTTCATAGTAGGTGTAACCCAGCCAAAACAGGAGGCCACAATGGTCCACACAGAGAACACCACTGAAGCACTCTGGTGACAAGGAGGGACTCCACCACTGGGCCCCACTGGACACCTAAATAAGGCCAGTCTTTTAAGACCAGGAGACATAGTTGATCTTCCTAATACATGGGGGAGAGGGAGCATAAAAATAAAGAGACAAAAGAATATGTTCCAAACAAAAAGACAAGACAAAGCCCCGGAAAAAGAACTAAATGAAATGGAGGTAAGATGTCTACTAGATGAAGAGTTCAAAGCAACAGTCATAAAGGTGTTTATAAAACACTGCAGGCAAGTGGATAAATTCACTAAGAATGTAAACAAAGATAAAAACTGTAAAAAAAGAACCTATCCAAATTGAAGAATATAACAATTGAAATGAAAAATACACTAGAAAGAATCATGAGCAGATTGGATGACACAGAAAAATGAATTCATAATCAGGAAGACAAAACAGTGGAAATAACGCAATTGAAAAATCAAAAAGAAAAAAAGAATTAAAAAGGAAGATAGCATAAGAGAACTAAGGGGACAACATCAAGCTTAGTAACATTTACATCATGGGGGCCCCAGAAGGAGAAGAGAGAGAGGAACGGATGGAAAATTTATTTCAAGAAATAATGGCTGAAAATTTTTCTTGGCAAAGTATACTGACATCCAAGTCCAGGAAGCAGAGAAATTCCCAAACAATATGAACCCAAAGAGACCCACACTGAGATGTCATAATCAAAATGTCAAAAGTTAAAGATAATGAGAAATCTTCAAAGCAATAAGAGAAAAATAACTAGTTACATGCAAGGGAATACTCATAAAACTATCAGCTGACTTTTCAACAGAAACTTCTAAGGCCAGAGGAATTGGCACAATATACACAAGATGATGAAAGGCAAAATCTACAACCATGAACATTCTACCCAGCAAGACTATTATTCAGGATTGAAGGTGAGATCAAAAGTTTCCTAGAAAACCTAAAGGAGTTCATCACCACTAAACTGGCATTACAAGAAATGTTAAAGAGAATTCTTTAAGTGGAAAAGGCTACAACTAGAAGTAAGAAAATATATCAAAAAAATATCACTAGTAAAGGCAAACATATAGTATAAGTAGTAGGCAAGCCACTTAAATAGTATGAAAACAATTAAAATGGCTATGAGTATATTTCTGTCAATAATTACTTCAAATGTAAATGAATTAAGGCCTCCGTTCAAAAACACAGGGTGGCTGAATGGATAAAAAACAATAAGACTGTTACATATGCTGCCTAAATGAGACTCACTGTAGACTGAAAGACACAAAGACTGAAAGACACAAAGACAAAAAGATATTCGATGAAAATAAAAACAAAAAGGAAAGGCTGAGGTAGCAATACTTACATCATCACACAAAATAGACTTTAAAACAAAGGACAAGAGACAAAGAAGGCCTTGCAATTCCACTTCTGGGCACTTATCCAAAGAAAACAAAACACTAATTCAAAAAAAATATATGCACCCCTTTATGTTCATTGCAGCATTATTTACAACAGACATGATAAAGAAGCAACGCAAGTGTCCATCAATAGATGAATGGATAAAGTAGTATGTACATATTTTTGTACACACATATAGAGAAAGAGGGGGACAGGCAGGAAGGGGGAAGAGGGGAGAGAAGGAGGGGGAAATGTCTGTGAGATTACTCAGTCATGAGAAAGGATGAAATCTAGCCATTTGAGACAACATGAATGGACTAGAGTTTATTTTGCTAAGTGAAATAAGAAAAAGATGACTTCCAGACAAGATGCAGGCGTAGCTGGACACACTGTGCCTCCTCTCACAACCAGGATTAAGGACAACAAAAATATAGAACCAAAAAAAAAAAAGAAAACCCAACCAGGACAGAGAGCAAATTGAATTGTACGGGAGTCCAACAGCAACCATTCACCCAGACTGGTAAGAGGGACGGAGTCTGCGGATGGTGGAGTCAGATGGTGGTGGGATAAGCCAGTGGTGGTCCCGGGCGCGCAGTCACTCCAGACACACATGCCACGGCACTGCCCAACACGAGGAGGCCAAGCGGGGAGCACAAGGTGGCTGACCGCGGACACAGATTTGCGCAAAGATAAACCAGGCGAAAACAGGCAGCAAGACAAACTGTATGATGCAGGGCCCCAGCGCCAGGAAGTGAAGCCTAAAAGCACCCATTGAAAATACTTGTAGGGGCTGAGGTGCCAGGAGGGAGTCCCAGTCTCACAGGGAGTTCAATGGAGAGACCCACGGGGTCCTGGAGCGTGGGCAGGCCCACCCACCTGGAAATCAGCACCAGAGGGGTCCAGTTTGTTTGGGGGAAGCAGCAGAAGTGACTGAAATCTGGCAGAGAGTGGAGCAAGCGCCATTGTTCCCTCTCGGACCCCGCCCCCACATCCAGCATCACAACCCAGTGACTGGGCTGCACCGCCCTGGTGAATGCCTAAGGCTCCGCCCCTTACTACATAACAGCAGAGACCAGAAAAAAACAAACAAACCAAAAAAAAAAAAAAAAAAAAACCAAGGATGGCTCAAAAGAGAGAACAGACCAGGGCCCAGAGCTAATTCATCTGCGCAACCAGGAGGTGGTCAACCTATCAGATGCAGAGCTCATAGCACTGGTAGCCAACCTATCAGAAGCACAGTCCAAAGCACTGGTGATTAGGAAGCTCACAGAATTGGTTGATTTTGGTCGCAAATTAGAGGAACAAATGGAGGCTAAAATAAGTGAAATGAAGAAAAACGCACAGGGAACCAATTGAGATGGGAGGAAAACTGGGATTCAAATCAATGGAGCGGACCAGAAGGAAGAAAGAAACAACCAAACAGAAAAGAAGGAAGAAACAAGAATTCAAAAACATGAGGAGAGGCTTAGGAACCTCCAGGACATCTTTAAATGTCCCAACATCCGAATTATAGGGGTACCAGAAGGGGAAGAGGAAGAGCAACAAGTGGAAAACTTATTTGAACAAATAATAAAGGAGACTTCCCCAATCTGGCAAAGGAAATAGACTACTAGGAAGTCCAGGAAGCTCAGAGAGTCCTAAAGAAGGTGGACCCAAGGAGGAACACACCAAGGCACATCAGAATTACATTACCCAAGATTAAAATGAAGAAGAGAATTCTAGAAGCAGCAAGAGATAAGAGCACAGTCACTTACAAAGGAGTTCCTATCAGACTGTCAGCTGATTTCTCAAAAGAGACCTTACAGGCAAGAAGGGGCTGGAAAGAAGTATTCCAAGTCTTGAAAGTCAAGGACCTACATCCAAGATTGCTCTATCCAGCAAAGCTGTCATTTAGAATGGAAGGGAAGATAAAGTGCTTCTCAGACAAGGTCAAGTTAAAGGAGTTCATCATCACCAAGCCCTTATTATAGGAAATGTTAAAGGGACTTATTTAAGAAAAAAGATCAAAAACAGGACAGTAATAAGACAGCAAACTCACAGATATTAACAACCACACCTAAAACAAAAGCAAACTAAGCAAACAACTACAAAGGAGCAAGAACACAGAAACGGAGATCACATGGAGGGTTTGCAACAGGGGAATGGGAGGAGGAGAATGGGAGAAAAGGTACAGAGAATAAGTAGCATAGATGGTGGGTAGAAAATAGACGGGGAGGGCAAGAATAGTGTGGGAAATGTAGAAGCTAAAGAACTTATGACATATGGACATGAACTAAAGAGGGGAATGTTGGTGGGAGGGGGTGTGAAGGGTGGAGCAGAATGATGGGGGAGAAATAGGACAACTGTAATAGCATAATCAATAAAATATAATTTTAAAAAGTTTTAAAATAAAAAAAGAAAAAAACAGACACTTCTTTGTGTACTGATTCTCATCCGCCTGCTGAAAGTGTTTACGAGTTGTTATACATGCAGAACTTGATCATGAAAAAGACATAAACCTAGCACAATGTCACTGAAAACCAAAACTATGAAATATATTCTTTCATTGGTTCCTTCCATGTTATGCTACACACACACACACACACACACACACACACACACACACACACGATTTATTATTCAGCCTTAAAAAAAGAAGCAAATTCTGACACATACCACAACACCTTAAGAACCTTAAGAACATTATGTTAAAGGTTAAGAGGTCCAGTCATGAAAAGACAAATACATATGTATGATTCCACTTATATAGAATAGTCACATTTATAGAAAGAAAAACAGAACAGTGATTTTCAGGGACTGGGTAGAAGGGGAAATGGGAAGTTGTTTCATGGGTACAGCATTTGGGTTTTGCAAGATGTTCTGGAGATTGGTTATAAACTATGTGGATATACTTAACACTACTGAACTATATACTTATAAATGGTTAAGATGGTAAATTTTCTATTATGTGTGTTTTACCATAATTTTACTTCATTACTTTTAAGATTTTATTTCTTTTTAAAGGGGAAGGGAGAGAGAAAGAGAGGAAGAGAAACATGGATGTGAGAGAGAAACATCTATCCATTACTTCTTGTACTTGCCCCAACCAGGGACCAAACCTGCAACCCAGGCATGTGCCCTAACCGGGAACCAAACCAGTGACCTTTCACTTTACAGGACAATGACAAACCAACTGAGCCACAATAGTTAGGGCAAAAGTGATTTTAAAAAATATATAACTTGAGCCTGATAGATGTTTCTTACATAGATGTTTCTTTCCTTCTCTTTCTCTCTTCCCTTCCTCTCTAATTAAAATAAAGTTTAAAACAAACAAACTTGAAAGTAGCCTGGGCCCCCATTATTCTGGACTCCTGCTTGAGGAATGCAACCTGGGTATATCAGAGAAGGATTAATATCAGAGCTGTTACACAACAGAGGAAGCCTAACAACGGCCCATGTTTTGATGTCTGTTATCTTCCCACTTACATAGCAATCATTCTACAAGAAAGTCTTGTGCTTTACATTTAGGAACCTGTCATCATGAAAATTATAACCATGGGAGGAAAAGAACACCCAGGATTAGAGTCTTAATTTGAAATGCACTCTAGTGAAAGCCAACTCCAAAGGTCCAGACAAATGGTTCTCAATATAGTGCATTTCAAAACCACTGTAGAGCTTTAGAAAAAAATATTCATGTCCACTTCTGGTATTATGGACCTGATGACCTCCACTTTAAATTCCACAACAAATTGTTTTGCCAAAGAGAAAGGAAGGCATTTCATAAAGATAAAAGGGTTGATTCATCCAAGAAACATAACAATCATAAATGTGTGTGAGTCAAATACAGAGTTTCAGATTACATGACACCATCCAAGCATCATACCAGAGACCTGCTAAACATCCAGGCCATATCATACACTTGTTGAACTTTAATTCCCAGAATGGAGCAAGGGCTGGTCATTTAAAAACAAAACATCAACAACAACAAAAGCTACATGGGGTTCCTAGTCAATAACAACAGTTTCTGATGTGTTATAATCTAAAAATAAATTTGAATCTTAGGTAATTACTACTACTATTGTGGGGTAAAAATTAACAAAATCCTTTCTTTCTTTGCATGAGACTTTCACCTGTAGTTCACTTTCTGGTTTTTTTCTCCTAGAAACCAGCAAACAGAAGTATGTCAACTATGTCACCTGGGATACCTATGTACCATATCTTATGTGTTGGTAAGCTACATCTGAATCAGGAAAAAGTATAAGTGAATTATAAATAACTGATGGAGATACATCGTTTAGGTTTCCCTAAGTAGGGAAAGACATGTCCTTTGTGGGAAACCCTAAAGGTAGTCCATGGAGCTGTAACAAGAGATGTTCATTTCTAGGCAGCATAAGTCTTCCAAGCCAGAGTGGCTCCTGTGAGTCTTGTTACCTTGCAACTGATCTATCACTTTTGGCTAGTCAAAGAAGAATAGTTCCCAGATAGCCATGCAGGCTGTTAAAAGAACTCCAATAGAAAGACCTATTTCTGTCTGCTGGTAAATTATGGTTCTTGTCATAAAGCCTAAGTAGATCAGTGCCCACTGTGGCCTAAGATAATCTTGTCAGTCTCAAAGTTCAGTTGAACCTAGGTAGGTCCTTCAGTGGGTGTTGCAATTACCTTATTTTCCTGTTGTGGTTTATACATCAGTGTCTCAATGCCATACTCAAGATCTCTAGGTTGACTTCTTAATCAAAATATTTTCCTGTGATGTTTTTGCTTAAGAGAGTGGGGAGACATGAATCCATTCTAACCTCCCAATTATCTTGTGTATCCAGAACATTACAATATTCTTTCTGTGGTGGTAGTTTTGCTTGCACCAATATGAGCCATAATTCCAATATTATAGATTTTAACTACAGGAGGACTAATGGTGGAATGAAGGGATTTAATAACATTTCCTACTGTCATGAAGGAAAACGAAATTTCCTCCAAGAGGCACATGTCATCTTATTCTTTTTAAACTTGCTCTTATCCTAGAGCAACACATATTATTAATGTGCAAGCTGGGTATTTTCTTGTTTCACTGCATATATCCTCCAGTTGGGCCACATCTTGGCCCTCTACCTGGTTATTCTCTGGCGTTCAGTCACATCCCAGAGGTCAGCTTTCTCCCTCCATGCTGTGGAGAGTGGAAGGACCAGCCTCACCGAAGCACAGGCCTCATGTCACAACACCCAACATACCTCAGTGAAGGGCTTTTTAAAAATTTATCTTTTTAGTTCTTGAATCAGTAAGGACAACATTTTGCTTTTTATGGATAGAAAAAAAGCACTGTCCTTAATATGCAAGGTTATATGTATGCATAAGTCAGTAATATCATCAGCTACAATGAATTTACTTTACTAGGCAGCATAGCAAAGTAGGATTAACTATAGATATACTTTAGTAAGAAAATACTTTAAAACAACATAAAGTCAGTGAACATTTGGCTGTACAATTTACTATCAAAATAAACATAGCTTATTTGTGTGAATTACATTAACTCAGTCTCAATACAGCCATGTGCTTAGGCAAGTGTGGAACAATTCACTGGCAATTCCCTAAGGGGTATCTGGAACACTTCCAAAAGTACCTCCAGATATCTGGTCACATATAAGAAATAAAAATTTTATTTTGAAAAATGACTCTAGTATTAACAATCATTCCTATGTTTGAAAGTCAGTGTCAATGGATGCAAGACTGTTATTTTAAAAATTCCAGAGAACCAAACTATTTCAAGATGGGGGCCTGCACCCGGTAAACTGGCTGGGGAGAGGGAGTGTTTAGGGAAGAATGAATTATGGATATCATGAATTATCTTTTGGAGAGAGGAGAGAAACAGAGGGAATATGATCTTTTAACTCAAAGTAGTCATTTTTACTTAATTTTTAAAACACTAATCCATCTTTGAACTAATCCATGAACAGTTAATTCTACTCTATCTATACTAACCATAACACTATAATCATTTATCCTTCTAAATACACCGTATTTTATATCTCCTTCTTTCAGTTACATGGGTTACAAACTTAATAATGTATTAAGTATACACAAAAATGAACTCTTTGGATTTTTATTTTAACACCTTAAAAATTGAAGTTTAAAATGTGTATTACAATGAGTTGATGGAGTGAATCACAGGGCTTAATGGATGTACTTACGTAGCACTGCCTATGGTGCTATGAAACATTTCACAAATGCCACATCCAGTTTATATTTAATAAAGCAGTTAATCATTAGGAAAATTTTGCTAATGTAAGAATATAGAACATTGTGTCTTAAGATACATAATCTGTCCACATAAAATCCATACCCATCTTCAAAAATAACTGAGGTAAGTCAGTATTATAATTAAGTAACATTAAGAGCACAATCTAACATCATGATGCCCAAAAGGAATAAGAAATTGCATGTCATAAAGGAAAGAGCTTCAACTTGGGAGGTTCACATATCTGTCTGAACACCATAGACAGCTGAGCCTCTCTCTCCATGAAATGAAGTTAATAATCTCTCCCTCACAAGGTTTTTGTGAGGGAGAAATTATATATATTTACAATTAAAACATTTGCTGATATACTATTTTTACAGAAATGTTATCTCTTACATAGTACATAAAATATGTAAACATATTTTTCTATTTAAAAATGTAAATATAAATGATACAACAGACTTTAGTTAACTCAACATTCTTTTCATCCTCCTTCTACACTAACTGAACCCCAATTTTTTCACATATATATTTTTCTTTGGTTGGCTATATGATTCATTACGACTGTTTTATTTTCAGGATTTGCTTAAAAGGCCAAGAAACTCAATTCTAGTCCACAAGTCATCACGGGAAGTCTGAAGACTAAGTATTTTATTCCAACACAGAACTGGAAAGCGTGTGATGGGTCTGTGACAGTCCTTTTCTGATTCTGTGAAGAACTTACCTACGTGCTGAGGATGACAGAGAGAAAAGGAAGAATTAAAAAAACTCACACCATATTTTGGGATTGGTGACTATGCCAAGTACAGATTCTATACTGTTTGAATCTCCCGGTGAATCTTCTGTGACACTCAGATAGGTTCACTGAGTAGACACTGGGAATACTCATGTTTTGTGAAAATACAGAAACACATTTTATATCTCAGTATATTATTGTAAGCCATTAATATAATAATTTTCATGTATTTATGGACTAAAAATAATGCTTTTCAAATGTTTGCTGTAATTCATTAATTTCTTGCAACAAATTTATAACGTAGGTATATCTCTTACTCCTGTTTTAACATTAGGTCAACTGAGGCTCAGAAAAGCCAAGTAACATGTCCAAGTGCACTGAACTATTACCTTGGGGACCCAAGATTAAGTTCAGACAAACTGGCTTTAAAACCCACTTACATCATGTTAAGAAATAATGTCTATCAAATGAATAATATTAAAATAACTTTAGGCCATTAGTAATATTAATTGCTGACCAGAAACCTAAGACAATTTATTGTCCAATTATACCCAGTTATAAGAGCTGGTTTAATTATATCAACACAGTTCATCTAATCACTAGTGAAGACCATATAACCAGATAAAAGACATAATATTAAAAGATTTACAGTTTTCTTAACCCAGTAAACATCTTGCTCTCTAACAACTTCATGTTTTAGGTCATTTATTCCCAATTTTTAAAATGTGAGTTTTTAGAAGTGATCTGATGCATACCACGCCTAGGATCTTCTCCTTTAGGCAATAAGCTATTATGTCCTTTTAGCATTCACTTTTTAATTACTACTTTTTTTTTAATCCTCACCTGAAGACATTTTTTCACTGTCTTTAGAGAGAAAGGAGTGGGGGGAGAGAGAGACATCAACTCAAGAGAGAAGCACCACATCACGCAGTTGCCTGGATCAGGGACCAAATCCGCAACTAGGTACGTGCCCTGACTGGGAATCAAACCGGCAACCTGTCAGTTAGGGGACAATGCTCCAACCAACTAACACACTGACCAGGGTTTGGCATTCACCTTTTAAATGTACAAGGACAGGACCCTTCCCTTTAAGATTACAACACTAACTGGACTATATCTGGGTCCATGTGGAAATAAATACATGGACATCTGGGTTCCTGAGGGGGGCTCTTGTAGGGGTTCTTAGGGTCACAACTATTTTCCTAACAATTATTACAGTGATTCTAAGGGTCACAACTATTTTCCTAACAATTATTGCATTTTGTGTTTCCACTCTCTCTCTCTCTCTCTCAAGTGCACAATGCATTTTTCTAAAAGGTGTAGCTTCCTTGTTCCAACAATGTGCCGTGAACGTGTGTTTATCTATTCTTGTGTTTTAAATTTTTCTACATTTTAATTTCTGAAATGAGTAATATTGATAGATACAGCCCACATAAACAAAAGCTCTATGGAGTTTTCAGTAATTTCGAAGACCATAAAGACTCCTGAAGCACCTAAACATCATTCTCAACTGGTGAGGAGTAGGCTACATGCAGACTGAGCTCAGAAACTAAGCTTGCTCACTGAGGCATTAGGAAAAAAATTTAAAACCTGGTTTTGTGTTTTTACCTACCTACCTTTCATAGAATCACAGATTTGAACATTTTAATATCTAAAAAGGAGTGCCACTTCAAAGGCACATTTATTTAGTTATAATAAACTGCTATGCCCCCTCTCACAATATGGGAGTTAATCAGCTGCTAGAGTTTTGAAGGGAAACAAAAACAGTCCAACACATTTTAATTTTTTCTGAATATCCTTTGAAACCCATATTCACCACTGAGAAGAAAAACAATGTTAAGCGTTGTTGTAAACCATCGTAATTGAGGTTCACAAAATAACTCAAACAGGCATAAATATGAATACACTTTTGAGTATCTTGGCTATAACTAGGAGGGTGAACAACTTTTGGAATTCAAAACTGAAGACACTTTACTGATTATAACATTACACACATGCCCTTTGTTCTGTTCTCCTACTTTTTAGAAATATTCACCTGAGACTATTATTCATCTCTGCTTGAGGGAAATAAAGGTTATTGATGGCACTGAGATCACCTATTTCTAATTTAATTTTAGCAAGATCTTCAATAACACTGAAAATATTTATAATCTGTCATCTTACTTTTAGTTGTCCAAGTAGGAAGGGCTTGCTTAAGCAATGACCAGTTAATCCTCAAACAGCTATGGATGACCTTAGTTTCACTACCTTTTACTGTTAATTTTTCTCAAAGTTTTGATAGTATTTAGTAATGATGATATGTGTTCACATCCTTAAAAATTGCAAATTTATTGATTCATTTTTTTCTCATAATTTAAATATACTTAAAAATCAAAAACAAATTAAATGTCTTATTCAGATCCCTGGTAGTAATGAGATCAGCTCCTCACCAAAGCACCATTCTTCTCTAGAATGATTTTGCCTTTCTCTCCGTGTTCCATAACCTGATGTTTATATACACAGATGCATTAAAATTTAATGCAAAAACATTTTTATTTAGCTCTTAGCTAATGTGTCTTTGCCTACTCAGGAGAACACTGCAAATGATTTTTTGAAGGAAAATATAGTTAGTTCTTAGATTATTATTTATAAAATACTAAATATATGGCATTTTAAAAGTTTTTCATATATTTTTAGGTAATATTAAGAGGACTTTGAAATAGTATCTGAGTTTAGGTTTAAATATTAATACCTATAATTATTATTCACACTAAGGAGTAACTCTTTGGATGGCAATTTGGAAATAATAACACACACTTATATGTAATAAAATCTGTATCAGCTGAAGTATTTCATATTCAATACTATTAGAAAAAATTAGGAAAGGAAATTGGGCAATTGACATTTGAGTATATCCTTTTCATAGCTGAGGACACTGAAAGTTTAGAGGGCTTAAATGTCTGTAGCCCATTCTAGCTCTTATCTGTCTGCCTCCAGTGTCTCTGTTCTTCAACTTGCAAATTCCTCCATCTGAGAAGACAGTGAGTGAGTCATCCCCCTAGCTCTGCCACCCCTTAGTTGTGTGACTGTTATTATTCATTAATTATATTACTATTGCAGTATTATTCTTAAGACTTCAGTTTTGTTAATTACTAAAACAATCTGTTTTTAAATAAAATCTTTTATTTTCTTTGAAATCTCTTAAATGTGATTTTTTAATAATCATCAGAGAAACCAGTTTTTAAAAATTGTAGATACATTCAAAATGAACAAGGTTTTGGTTTACAACAAAAGTATTTAAAGTCATGATGAATTAAAGCCTCATAATGAGCTCATAATGTCATAATGAATTACAACAGTGTCTAATTTGCCAATAATAGAAACCTGACTATAAGACCAGTTGACATTATTCACTATGAAGCTGTAACACTAACTTCAGTTGGGTGAGTTTTGATTTAACTTTTATGTCCAGTAATAATCCCAGCAGTATTAACTGCAATTATTTGAAGGCAATTACTAAAACTCTTTCTCTGTTCGATGAATGACAGATAACAGACTAGTGTGTGGATCAGGGGTTTTACAGAGTCTGGAAGGTAAAGATAAGGGAGTCTGTGCATTTATCAACTCACGGTAGGAGAAACATAAAGCCAGTGGAGGATAGTTGGTTTTCTTCCTTATTAACTACCTATCAGTTCTCTCAAGAACAGAAATTGATTGTACTTTGTTGGATATAGAACTGTGTCACGTGCCTTGTAGTAAGCCAATCATCCTTGCTAGCTGGATCCTACAACAATTACACATACCACATGATTCTGAGGATGGATGGCTGGAGCATAAATCTGGAGATGTTAATGTCAATCTTCCTGGTAAAATATTGGTAATTTATTGTCCAGCTGTAACTGCTGGTTCCTGGTATAACTGTTTTTATCTTATTGTTTAAGTGAATAATGCCACTACTATTTTAAAAGCCAATGAGAAATTTTAAATTAGATTAAATTGTCAAAGTGCATAACTGATGTTTGTATCCCTCTGTGCTTGTGTTAATTAATGATCTGGAAGAAGTGCTTTTCGAATGAACTGAATCTCTGAATGTTTGAAATTTTGACTGGACCAGTTGCTTAGTGTTAAGTCAAATCATTGTAAAAAGAAAATGTTGCCAAAGGACACCATTTTCTTAATGTTTAAAACTATTTCAGAAATGACTCAAATTTTTATTACACTGATAGTACACATCACACCCAAGCAAACATTCATATATACACACATACACATCCAGTGAATATTTTAATTTAAAATATTCTTAATTCCTTACCATTGTTTTTGAAATGGGTGCTTGTCTGTACTGATATTTTAGAAAATTTAGTAGACTTGTATTTCACTTTCAATATACATACTAAATCAGTACCTAGTGGAATAAAAATATGTTATAGCTGCTGATATTCACACTTTGTTGACTATCTTTTTCTGTACCGCACATTAACTAGCAATCCTTCTTTCAGGGAAGGTTGGCTTAACAAGATCTCATTAACCTGTGTTTTCTTTAAGTGTGCACTATACTAACACCAGTAAATTGCATTTCCTGTTATTAGTTTCCTGTGTAGCAACCTTGCCTAACTAGTCTATACTACTCTTTATTTCCATGTCTTTATAGAGGAAGTGACTATAAACAGTCAGAGAAGTTAAATTTTATTCTAAAATACATTTTCTTAAAAAATCCTGGAGGTATTCGAGCAGTTTTAGAAATGTTTTCCCCTTAAAGTGGTAATTTAAAAAAGCTTTAATAGTAACATTTAAATATATGTTTTTGTCTTACAGTAAACATTGGCTTTAGCAGCAATCAGATCAGCATCATGTCCTCTATTTGGCCTACTGAGGGAATGTTGCCAACTGTAAAAACACTTGGATTAATCTGCTTACTTAATAGCTAGATAGACTACTAGGGGACTAATAGGTAGTATTTTCCATTGTAAAAGCAAATATGCACTTAGGGAAGAGCACACTCACAACTTGTATTTAGAACCTATTTTCTTTTTTTGATAATATACAGTCAATTTTGCATTACGATTCTTTTTGCACTTTCTCTCCCATTTTTTGGTTAGATGTTCTCACTGCATTTCCTGAGTAATGTGCTTACCACACATTCACTCTTTATACCTGAGTTTCTGCTTTGTGTCACACATCCCCAGCCCCCCCCACACCCGCCCTGATATCTTTGCACATTCCTGAGAGAAAGGACCAAGTGATGACTCTGACCTAGTTATTAAGGATTTTAATCTGTTTATGAAATTAGTTAAAATCTGTGTTTTGCTGTATGATTAAACCTCTGAAAGGGTGTCTGTTTTTCTTCTTTGCAGATGCTTTTACAAGGACCTACAGAAAAATGTCCCACAGAGGAGCTTCATGTTGTTTTCACATTCCTTCAGAAAATATATAAGTTATATCTGTCAATCTCTGAAAACAAAGAGTACAAAACTTTTTGCAAAATAGAAGATATCATTTGCTGTGTTGTTGCTAGGGCTGGTCATTTTTCCTCACCCCCAACCTCAGGGGGCTGTCGCCTGAGCCTGGGAACACAAGTAGAGGACAAGCTTCCTTCCTGCTTTAGCCTTGTGGTGTCCCCAAGATTAATGTAATGTTGGGTTGTCATTGGTCAGTTCATTGCACTTTCTTTAATCATTAAAATATTAAGAGTGAAATCTTCCATTTCATAAAATGGAAAAACAATTAAATCATGACATGTTTTTGCTTTTGCCATTTAGAAAATAGAAAAATTATGAAAAGCCGATTATAGAAATAATTTGAATCCAATATTTTTTTGAAGTTTGTTCCCTGCCTTCCCTTCCCCACCCCTCTACGCTTACCAGTAACCTGGTTCCCTCACTGAGACAACTGGGGTCTACACTGAGAACCACAGGAGTACAGAATCAATGTTTTGTAACTCACCAGCCACTCAAAATGACCTTCCTTTATTAACATGTAACAGGAAGAAAAGCAGATATATGAAGTACCTATAGTCCTACTAATAGCAATGATTTTAAAAGCATTTTAATTTATTAAAAGTTTGGCATGAAACCATATTTAGAATATTAAATTTCTTCTCCTTAAGTGGCTAGAAGAATAATGATTACTATAGATGAAGGCATTAACAGATTGATGATGATAAAAATGATAAAGCAGCTAACATTTATACTGCACTTACTATAGGCCAAGCATTGTTCTAAGTCTTTTATGTATGTAATTCATTGGTCTTTATAAACCAACCTGTGAAGTAGCATTAAGCATGGTAAATCACCCACCATTAAACATTAAACAGTCACAAGTATTCCTCCTCAGCATAAGGTAAGAAAACCCGCAATAATATTAAACAGCAAAAGTTAAAATCTTATATATTTGGGAAACAAAGCAAATGACACACCAAAGAATAATAAACCAAAAGAACAGATGGAACTGAAACTTACATTGAAGAAAGCAATGACTGATTCAATTAAGAATACTAATGTCCGTAATATAACTGAACCATCGATTCAACTTTTTAGAATACTGGATTGTGAAATCACTCTCTCATTTGGACCAATTTGATGTGCATCACTTGTACAAGGTTAGCTATTTAGGTAAACAACAACATTTATTTCATTTTTTTAAAAGTAACTAATAGGAAAAATAATACAGAACTTTAGATTTAGTGAGAGGATGCAAACAAATGTTACTATGCTATATCCAATAAGAAATTACTTGCCCACTAAGAATTTCCACAAAGAAAAAACATTTCTCCAATTGTGATAAATACAAATATGTAGAACTACGAATTACTAGAGCAAGCAACGATTAACTCTAAATGCTTGTGTAAATTTTTAATATCTTGAAAATATTACTAATGCTCTAAGTAAGAAAAAAAGATTTTTTTTTAGTAACAAAACTAATTGATACAGGGATTTTTCCAAGTACGAATGTGATCTGAAAAACTTAAGATGAATTATTAAGTAGTGACTGAATTAATCTTAAGACTGACCAGCATTGCATCCTGTGGTTCTGTTGCTCTCTGCTTGTCATTTCTTATACATGACCTCATGAAATGATTTTTTATTAAAAATGATAGATAAAATCTATTACTAGTATTAGAAGTTGTCTAACCTAGTGATGCATGTAAAATAAAATTTGGTATCAGAATTTTTTTAAATAATGATTTATTTTATATTATATTTATAACCTAGAGGAGTCATTAGAGTTTTCTTCCTTACTTAATATATTTTGTGTGGGGGACATTATATCATACACTAGTATTACAAGTTAAAATAGCTCCTATGGTTAACGTCAGGTTCAATGGCCTGTTTATAGGTATGGCTTAGAAGGAATTCACAAAGTCAACCTCATCGTAGTTTTGAAGTGTATCTGCTTCATGTACACAGTTTGCATAAAATTCCATGAGGAAGTGTGATCTTAAACAAGGTGTTGTTCAAAAGGAGCCATGCCACCTCCTGACACGGTAAAGGCATTTGTTTTCCAGGTAAGTTATACCTGAACATTAATATTTTAGAATGATATTTTTATTGCAAGTTACTACCTTTGTATTTACCTTTTATTTTGTTGTCACTAATAAGCCTGTAATATAACAAACCCTACAAATATTAACATTATAGGTGTATATCCTAAAAGAATTTAAATACTTTTTAATTTAATTTTTCTATCTATTATATTTCTAGTTAGGTAATCTTATCTATGAATTTCACCTCAAGATACTAAAAAGAAGTTAAGTATAAGAGTTAAAAACTTCTACTTGAAACAATAAAAATCATATACTTACCGATCTCAGTTGTGCCAAACCTTCCAAAATTCCTCCTTCAAATTCACTGTTACATTGGTAGACATACCTGTTCTTCTAAGATACTGACTTAATCATCATCAGATTCAGATATTTGTCCCTACTTCCTTACATGCCCACTAGGCCCTTGAACACACAATACAGAACAATCCACTAATCAGTATTCCTACCACATGAAGGAAGCTGGAAGTCCTCAGCATTTTTCAAGAACCAAGCATTCATGCAAAATTCAAAGTCATGTGACTCCAAAAGAGGAACTTCACCTAGTGAAATGATGTTATAATGTGGCTGAAACCACATGAAAAATAACAGGCTTGGAGAACTTAAGTAACGTAGTTTCCACAACTTGGTTGTTGCATCACCTCATACACCAAAAGGTTGAGGGTTCTATTCCCAGTCAGGGCGCATACCTAGGTTACAGATTTGATCCCTGATTGGGGCTCCAGTGGGAGTCAACCCCTTGATGTTCCTTTCTCACATCCATGTCTCTCTCTCTCTCTCTCTCTCTCTCTCTCTCAAATCAATAAACATATTTTAAAGAAAAAGTGAGAGAGTTAAGTGCAATTAGCCACAAGACTTTTTTAGGCTTTATTAAACTATGATGCCATGAATAAAATATTACATCATGACACCTTTAGACAGGGAATCACAGAACCCAGAGTTGGAAGTTCCCTCTCCCTTCCACACAAATATTCTCAGGAAAGAATGGGAATAAGCCTAGATGACCTCCATAAACTTTGAAACAGAAAAAACACTTTCAGAGATTGTTGGCAAAAAGTATCCTAAGCAGCCATTCAGAGCCATCAGCCATTCTGGTGCCACTGACACTGACGTTGTCTACAAGAGTCCTTATATATGGACATACCCACAGAAAGAAAAGGATAACTGACTTAAGTGCATTTTAAAAGAAATAAAATTATGACAATGTATGAATTCTTAACAAATCGAATTCAACATCCCAGAAAAGTTATTTTATGAGCTCTTATATATGCTCTCCAATAGACTTTAAACTCTTAGGACATACTGTATTTTGTCGTGTGTAATGTGCTCCCATGTATACTGTATACCCACATTTGTGCGCATTATGTAGGGGATTATTATACCCATTTTTATACCCATGGTATATAATTACTATATCCATGTATAATGCACATCCTTCTTTTCCCCTCAAAAATTTGGGCAAAAAGATGTGCATTATACATGGCAAAATATAGTAAGTCATTTAGTAGACTTTTTTTAAATTGTATTTTATTGATTATGCTATTACAGTTGTCCTGATTTTCCCCCTTTGCCCTCCTCCACCCAGCACCCCTACTCCCTCAGGCAATCCCCTCACTATTGTTCATGTCCATGGGTCATGCAAATAAGTTCTTTGGCTACTCTATTTCCTATACTGTACTTTACATCCCCATGACTATTCCTCTAAATTGCCTTTAATGGAGAACTTTAGTGGACACAGAGATGATGTTGGATCTCATCCTCCACTCATATACAATAAGGATATATACTCCATGGAATTTTGTGCAATCTGAAATCCCAGGCTGATTCAAGAACACGTATCTCAACAGTTCTATCTTATAGAAGCTGTGCTTCTACACCAAATAGGCATTGTAGCACTTGCTAAAAAAAAAATCAGAGATTTGGGTCTTTCCCAGGAGGTTCTGAATAAGCAGACCTAGGACATTTAGGCAGCTTTCTTTTCCACTGAGTCAGAATCTGCAAAGAGCCAAGCAGGGAATAAGCATTGTTATTTAAAGCTCTGCAGGTGATTTTTATGTGTAGTCTTGAATAAATAAGAACCAGTATTAAGAGAGTAAAAGGTAAGGTTGCCCCAAACCTCAATCCATTCATTTCAATGGGAGTCCTTGATAAAACATATTATGACAAAAGACACTATGTCTTAAATATACAACTTAGCTTAGGTGTTATGGAGGACCAGAACTACAGATAAAAAACAGAATAATACTATTTGCTTGCCTCTGGCCTCTACTCCTTACCCCAAATCTATCCTTCCCTATTTCAGAGGGTTTGTTTATCTTAAGTTTCTCTCATCTACAGTGTTCCCATTTCTTTCAGCTTTTAAGAGATGAAATAGCCAGATCAGAGAATCTTTAAAAATCAATACTAGTCAAATAAAATCATCCATAGGAACACACTGTATTTATTACGTTGCATTTTAGGGCAAGAAATTTTTTAAGCCAACTTTCTGACTAAAGGAGAGGGGAGGAGAAAAAACAGAGACAAAAGCATTTTTTGTACAATACAAAATCCAAGGTCATGAGATGGTGGCTTGTTTTCATTGTACCCTCTGCGCACCCTGAATTTTGTGTGCCACTCCCAGGTTGCACTACTGAGAACTCGATTGAAGGAGACGGCTATGTGCATTTATTGGAAATCGAAGAAATCACTACAGAAACAGTCTCTAAAACCCAAAGCTAACCCTATAAACTGACCAGTGTCAAGATCTGAATACTAAAACACACAAATCCAAATTCAGACACTTCTATGATAATTTTAGTTACTACAAAATGTGTCACTGGGTCGTAGTTTTCAGCATCATACTCCCATTCAAACAACTTGCAATCAATTAACATTGTCAGCAGCAAAACTCAATTTTCTCTCCCATGTGTAGATGTGAATGTACCAAACAGATTGATAATTCCCGTTAAGAATGTGGCTAAGTGTTTCTAAGCAACCTTGCTCCATCATCTTCTCTGACAAAAAGAAGAGAAAAAAGTTTGAACTGCAGGTTGATGGAGGTCTGAATACTAATGACAAGGCAAGAAGGAATGTTTCATTACTGACTCTGGAGAGAAAAACACAGGAGCAGTTTCCAGCTATAAATAAATTCTAATTAAAGCTTAGTTGTGCAGCTCATATAGCTGGACCCAAGCATACAGATAAAGTTCCTTTAGAGACTGTCCACTCCTGTGAGCTAGGCCCATTAATATACAAGCATATTCAGTTAATAAGTGAATTGTGTATGTTTTCTGGAAATTACTTGAGGGAAAAACCTTCCAAACATGTTCAGTTATTTGTTATGGAATTTTTTAATCCTCTCAGAAATAGTTAAACTGACAACATTCTGAACTTAGCATCTCTGCCCAAGAGACCTTTCCAGTCATGTGCACTTATGACAACCAAGAATCAAAATAAAAATGTCTCAAATGGCAGCCTCGCTGCTGAACGCCTCCATGAAGCACAGCAGAGCAAACCCTTTACCTTCTCCACCCAAATCCATCACCCTATTGCTCTAGTGAGATGAGCTATTATGACTTGTCTTCCCTGCCTGTAAGGTGGAATGAGAAATACTTTTTCCCAATAAAAACTGCATAAACTACAAGAATATAAATGTATTTATAGTTTTAAAATTTTTGTCAAAGCTTTATGTTTTCCAGGAATAGAAATCATTTATTTAAGGTGTCCGTTAAAACTGGAATAAACTTTTAAAGATGTAACACCTCCCCAAAATACTTCAACTACTATTCAATTAAAGAAAAATCACAAAATTTTTTTAAATCTTTAAAGGAAAAAATCTTAATGGAATTATATTCTGGGCACAGTGAACAAATCTATTTAGAGAAATTCTACAGAAATTTTTAAAAACAAACTATAAAAATACTGCAAATGTTTCATTATTTGTTTTTAAAATTCTTAAAATGTGCCATTTTATGAAGTCAAATGAGGTGTTCCCATGAACAAAAAAAGAAATCAAAGAATACATTTTAAAATAACAAGAGCAACTGACATTGCGCCAAGCACTATGCTTGTCATTCCGATCTATTTATCTCATTTTCACCTGAGAACTTTAAGGTGAGTTCTATTAGCCTACTTGGAGTACCACTTGAGACTCTAGGTGGTCAGTCACATATCAAGTACTTGGAGGCAAGATCCCAACACAAGTTCTGCTCACACAGCACTCCCAGGTTTCCTAAGGCACTCAGTCACTGAGATAACCCACATTTCTTACATTGCTAAGACTTGGCATTTATTAGCATGTCCTGAATTACACACACTAATCAGATTTTTATGTGGGCAACATTTTTAATTTATGATTTTCTTAATTATTTCAAGCTGAACTTATACTATTTATGGGGAGAGGTACTGAGACAGAAAATAAAGGGAAGATATGCTAAGAACATACAATTTCTAGGAATCTGCTTATTTAAGAATGCAAATTTCAAACCACTTTAGAAACATCCTTTCCAATAAACCCTAGCCATCTCTCAGCATTATCTCACAGAAGAATGAGTCATATGGGTACCTGTACTTTGCCTTCCCACCACTTCCCTGGTTGACCTTGAGATCCTCACCCGTGAAATGGGTTCTACTTGAGAGTGTTTGTAAAGATGAAATGGAAAAAACTGTATCTGTAAAGAGACTAGTCCACTGATGGGCAGTAGGCACTAAGTAAATACTAACTACCAATTTTACTGAAGAAAATAATTTTAAACCCCTTGGTTACATATTCTTGATAAAATCTCAAGAACCATTTTACTGTTTGCTAAAAATTGTAAACTAATATTTTTTTAAAGGCTGTTATCTATTTCGCACATTTTTAAAAATTAATCCTGAGTGTTACCCTTAAAACCTATTTTAAAAACTTGGAATTTCACATATGTAAATTCTTTAAGCTTAAAATCATGATCCATGTCAGGCACATCAGGACTGCACCATAATTAAAGGAGTAAACCAAGTTCAAATAGAAGAGGCACTTACAAACGCATGTGTTCAGGACAGTTCACAATTTCAGAAGAATGATGGCTAGTAAAATGAAATGTACTGTTTGAATACAAATTAAACTGAATGTTTCAAGAAGGCTACCGTGATAACTGCTAATTCATAAAGAGATACTTTCAACCCTCCTTGTCTGACTTAAATATCACATACATTTATTATTTAATTTCTAACAAAAAGATGTAGAACATGGTCAGAGTGTGGAATAATAGTTTTCTGATTCAGGTTCTTTCTTCCCCACAAAATATAAGTAACAGTAAAAATTAGCTTACATGCTTGAATTAATAATAAATATTCAACATCAAATATTATTTAAATTCCTTTTAACATCTAATAATCATTGCATTGATTAAATTAAATAGAGCATCTATGAATGTAAATTAACATTTTTGGGGGAATTCTTGGTCAAATGTGTTCTAGAAAATGTTTTAGCTAATTGAAAAAAACCAATGCCTCTGCACAGAATTTCAGAATTTCAGAAGTGGAAGAAAACAGTATTTTAAATCAATCTCATTTTAACGTGGGGCTACCAAGACCTCAAAAGATACACCAACTTGCCTGCCTGATTTTATACAGTAATTATACTTCATACATTTTGCAGGAAAATTAGAACTAAGATTTAGGTCTCTGAGAAACCAGTGCTTGCTCTCTCTCTGCGCAGAGCTGAGCCTGATGAAAACAAACTGTGGGGAAGAACCAGAAATGCTGGAGGGCCTGTAAGAGGCAGTGATAGAAAGAAGGGATCTCACTGGGTAAGGATGAGAACTAAAGCTCACAATAACAGTGCTATGGTCAATCCCTCAAGTACCTGAAAGCTACTGTTGAGCCTGCCTGACAGCAACAGAAAGACATATGAGCTCACTCACTGGCCAACTAGACAGCATTCTTGTTAACACAGCAAGCTGCTTTTACATGAGGTCCACACCTAAAATCATAGAAAGAATAGAAAGCTGATATTAACTAATTGAAAATGTATACAAACAAACAAAAAATTTCCTAGTAGAAATATAAATACTTGCTGAAAGTTTCATTATGTGAATTTATTGCCAATTCAGTTGTCTTAAAAGTTGTGCTATAAAATGTATTGTCCCTTGCTGTTCCAAAACACATTTGACAGAAATAACAAAGTTATTAAGAATGTTTCTGGAATTTTCTTCTATTCTCTAAAGTCTAATCTTAGATCCTTAAAAAAATGGTGAGCTGGCATTTGGCCCACTTGTCTCTAAGCAATTTTCAGTTCCATTAAAGACTTCGGGGGGGGGGGGTGTTGTGGGGTGGCAGAATCACACAGAAAACTATTCTAGCATCAAGCTGCTTCCATTTCCTCCTGAAGACCTTGGAAATGATGTGTTGAAATTAGAAGCAGTACCAAATGTAGTGTTAGTGTTACTGGTTAAAAAATGACTTGTGAGAATAAATGTGCTCTTCACTATCCTTTTGTATCCACTTGTTTAAATGTATAAAGTGGTTTTCTGATATACATGTACCTACAAATGAAGAGTAGTCATTCACAAAATCTTAACCATCATAAAACACTGTAACAGCCCAAAATAAGCGATAACCCTGAAGCATCCTCACTGCTGACCTGTTGTATTATGCACTCTACGTGACAGGCACTGAGAGGTGCTTACACCAACATCAATTCCACTTTTCCTCTTCAATTAGGAAACCCTGACTTTTAGCTGAGTAGACATGTGCTTCCTTGAGGCGACTGTTTTTATGTGTTAGTCCTACAACTAAAGCATAATAAAAGCAGAAATGTTATTTAGTACTTCAGAAAACCAGCCTAAAAGGGAAATGGGGTACCCTCCTTCTCTCTGTTCTGCTGCCTGGAATGTAAACCTGACTCAGGCACCATCTTGAGACATCAGGTAATGTGCTAAGGATGACACCTCAGTAAGACAGGCCTCTGGCTCCCTGACATTGAGGCCTTCATATACCAGCCCTGGACTGCCAATTCCTTGACTTTTTCACATAAGAAAGAAACTTTTTGAGTGTTTAAGCTGCTGTTATTATTACTTGGGGGATTTGGAGTTATAAACTGCCATACTTAATCCTAACTAATAAAGTAAAAGATTTACCAGACAGTATTTATCAAATAGTTAATAAAAATATTTTGAAAAGCAAATATAAATATATTTGTTTTTGTTTTAATGCCATGAAATTTAAATTTAGTTTGAGCATAAACCAGTAAAGCAACAAAACACTGAGGACAGCTGTCCCTATAAGCAGACATCCAAAGTGTCCTATTTTCAAAAGTAAATGGTCAAGAAAGCTAAGTTAAGTGACAGGATCAGAGACACACAATCTCCCTGCTTTCACTGTTATCTTTGGGTTTTGTTTTGTTTCCAGACTTTGGAAAAATGAGTAAGATTGCTACTCAAATCATTTCAGGAGTAGTTTTCTTAGAATCCCTGCCTCCTCTTTTCCTCTGCCTTCTTGCAAGTTCCATCAAACAGCCTTCTAAATTGAGGAAATGAAACTCAATCTGCTTTCAGACACAGTTAGGAAATAGACATTAAAAATATAATTAGGAAATCTTATCTTCCAGAGGTCACCACACAAATGAAATATGAGAATATATGTGAATCCACTTTGTAAACACTAAAGTACCATACAACTGATATTAGTACTGATTCTGTTAAAATAATCCAGAGAGGAAAACAGAATATTTTCCTATAAGAGAATGTGCTCAGCAATTTTCTCACATAAATTCCCCAAAAGTTTCTATAAAATTGGTACTTTTACAAAAAAAATTAATGCAAATTAGGAACTGATTTTAATTCCTTCATCTCTATTTAACTGATATCAAAGATGCTAGCATGTCTAGGTATTTTATTTATTAGTCTTTGGTATACATAAATCATATATGACAAATTCTTAGCATCAGTCAGATTATAAAACCTAGGCTTGATATGCAAATTTAAAGATATGAAGATGCCTGGCATACCATAATGATATTTCAGACCATTCTTTTTCTTGGTCTAAAGCACACATGCATTTGTTGATGTAAGACTCTTTAAGTCAAAGGGGTAAACCCATCATTATTGCATCAGACATTGAAATCCTATCCTTGTCTTTGTCCATGTAGACATAATATCCCTCATAGCTCCCTAAAATGAAGACTGAACTACTAATAATGTCTCAGAACACTCCAATACAAAGGTTTTTCTGGTGTTGCAAGAAGGAACAAGCTCTGTGCTTAGAGACTAAAGTCCTGTAGGTTTCGATTCCACTTCAGCCTCTTACTATCAATATCATACTTGGTGAGATATTACAAGTACAGTAAGCTTAAGCCTAAACAAGTATAAAATAGGGACAATATCTGTGGTAAAGGGCATTCAGATGCTGATTCCTTGGTTCTGCTTCATCTCTTCTCAAGCAGCTGTTTATATCTTGAGGAAGAGAGGTTCATGGTGCCCAATTAATCAACAAATTGAATATCCCAATATCCACATGAGAACAAATGTCAACTGACTCAATAAATTTTCATGTGTCTCTACATTGTATGTCCACTTCTTCTTTATTTTCTCAATTGAGAGATGTACCTTCATTGAAAATTTCCTTTATTGCAGCAATAATAACCAATTCCCTTGATCTGCCCATCATAATGCCATCTAATGATGGGTATGGAACTAGACTGACAAGGTATGTAACAGTATTCTAGATTACAACTTAAGTTTTTTCATCATATAGACTAAAAATCTTTAGGTGGAGTGTACTCCAAGTTCACATCTAATTCATAAAATAACCAACTGTCACTTTACTACCTGTCTCCTAAAACAGTCACACGGTCACTAGGTTTGCCTCTCCTTTGATCCCATGGACTTGAATATTTCTCCCCAGATACATAAGTTAGCTATTTGCAGAGAAGTCTATTTCATCTTTTGCTTATGTACTAAACTTGCACGTTTGACCCTATTGTTTCATTGTCACTAACAATCATTAAAAAAAAAAAAGGCACTCTGTTCACCATTACCTGGACATTTCCTTAATATACTGCTTAAGTAGTGGTTCCAGATCATTAAGTATAAATATACACATTATCCTGTGGTTCCCTTCAATTCGATATTTTGCAATAATCTTAACTCTATCCAATTCAGCTAATTTGGTATGTAAAATTTCCAAAAACCTCCTTTCATAAAATCATGATATTTAACACCTATAGCCTTTCTTCTTAAAGTCAAGCTATCAAGGAAAGCAATCAGTTTTTTGTTTGATAATTACTACTTTAAAGTCTTCAATCCTGCTTCCATTACCTTACAGAGGCTTACACATTCTTCCTAATGTTGATTCATAAGTCTATTAGGAATTAAATTAAACCAACTAGATGCTAATTTATTTTTTAAAAACAATCTACTGAATTTCCCCTGCTAAGACTTTACTATTTCTAGATTTTATTAATAAGACCCACCCTTTTTTCTAATAATTCTCCAAAACTCTGGAAGCTTACAGGTAATACCAACATTATGGGAAGTAAGAGAAGATAAGTATGGCCACAAGTATGCTTTCAGGTCACTGAGCACACATACGCCCTGCCATTCAAATTGTCTGCCTCTACTGGGTACATGCTGAAGGTCTTTTGTAAAATCCCATAATGTTGTAGTTCATGTAATTTTTTTAAAGGTGAGAAACAGTAAAACTAGTTTGTTGTTTGTGTAAAATGAAGGAAAGATGTGCGCATTTGCTAGTACAAGCCTGAAGTAACTCTAGAACACACACACGCACACCATGGAGCGTCTCCAAGGAAGAAACTGGAGATTGCTTGGAGATGGTAGTGTTACTTATAGTTTGAATTCTTAACCACAAGAACACATTGCTTATTTTTAAAATGTAGCTTATCATTACAGACCTAGCAGATGAGAATCCTCCACTTGTTCATCAACATTAAAAAACAATTTTACCTAAAATCCCATGATATTCAAATATCCGTGAAAAGAAAATACATAGTAATATCAAGTAACAATTACTACTTTAACACAATTAGTTTTCAGCCCCAATTGAAGAAAACATAAATGAAACAATTGGAAATAAAGATATGGGAAATAAGGTAAAAAAAAATAAGAATATAAAAGAAGTAATAACCTGATCATTTTCTTTAAGATAATTACTTGATAAAAGGAACTCAGTATCAAAAGTTTGGAAAAGCACCAAGAAGAAATCTAGTAATGATAAGTAGGAATACACTTCAGACTATTTTCATCAGATCTCAGGTTTCTCCTTGGGTTAATCGCAAATGAAAAATATTTCCTTGGCTTCCAAAATTATTTGCCTACGAAATTATTTTCCTACACAGTGCCCTTACCACAAGGGTGTCAAACTCATTTTACCCAGGGCCATATCAGCCTGGTGGTTGCCTTCAAAGGGCCTAATGTAGATCTCCTTGCCCCTAGTGAAGGAGTAGTTACATTTACACAATCCTAAAACTACATTCATCCCTTTGAAGGCAACCAAGAGGCAGATGTGGCCCCTGGTGAAAATGAGTTTGACACCCCTGCCTTAATGTGAAGGAGGGGAGGGGGACAGTGGGGGAAATGGGAGACAAGTCTAAAGACATATGTCTCTGTACATAGGAGTATGTGTTATTGTAACAGGGTGCAGCCAAGAGGGGGGCCCCAAAAAGGGAGTTGGAATGGGGCCCAGAACTCAGGGTGTCCAGGAAATATTAGAAAGACATATAAGATGTCCTCACCCCTTCCCCCTCAGGTATGAGTTGGGGGAAGGGACAAATGGAGCATGGCCATTGAGTTGTTTTGCATAGTAACAGTTTATCAAATAACCTCCAGAATGGTCATTTAACCTATCTATAACCTTTAACTGGTTTCATAGATATGTTAAACAGCTGTGGTCATGCTCTGAGCCAGGGGAGTGGAAAGGACTCCCCCCAAGACGTGACTGGAGGAGGAACCCCAAGTTACAGCGCCTGCGTGGGAGCTTGGAGAAGATTGGCTCCAGAAAATGGGGATACACCTGCCCAGACTCATGATGGCATCCCAATAACCTTGGAAATATACAGGAATGCTGGCAGGTGTAACCGATTGTAGGAGGAGTCAGAAATGGGGCTGCAGAGGAGGATTGGTGTGGGGATTTAAACCCAGGCGTGGCAGCCATGGGGAAGAGATCCATGCGGTTTCACCAGAGTGCAGGACCCACAGCCCTATCAGGGAAAATCACCATGTGGCTTTAGCAGAGAATTGCCACTCGGCTTTGCCCGAGTGGAGACCCTCTGGCAGCTTTGCCAGAGGGAGAGATTCCACGTGGTTTCACCAGAGTGCAGACCCCTGCAGCTTTGGTGAAGAGGGAGAGCCACAAGGCTTTGCCAGAGTGGGGACCCCTTCCCCACAGCTTTGGTAGAAGAAGGACCATGAGGCTTGGGGGTGCTCCCTTTGGCTGTGTGGCCTGAGAGCAAGAGAGACTTTACTTGGAAGAAGGGGGAAAGGACTCTTGCCAGTAGGCCATGAGAAGGTGCCACATGGCTTTGGATTAATTAGAGATCCTGCCTGGACGACAAAACAGCTGAACGGTGTCAAGAGCCTGGATACCGGACGTGTGCTCTCTTCCTGAATTACAGATTACGGTACCCTGAATTAGGGCAGAGGGAGATAGTAAGCACTTTGGGCACCTGTGGGTATCCTAAAGGACTTTGATATTTTAATGGAGATGTTAGGTTGCTACTTTAACTCTGTATAGCATTAAATAAACATTTCCTTTCATTTTCACAAATCTCTGGCTTTGAGAGACATCTTTCCATAAGGTGGCGGACAATAACAGACCTTCTGTTGCTCTGTAACATTTTTTTGTAGAAAACAAAATGACAAATAGGACAAATCCATGTGTATGTGTAACTGAGTCATTGTAAAATCAATTTCTGTACAACTATAATTATCATAGTGATCTTCACCTTGGAAAGATAGAATAAGTTTTGCTCCCAGAGTTAAATACTACCGTGGAAAAGCAGGCACAGTGTTATCTCAAGAATAAATGGGAATTTTTATCAGTTTGGCAAAGGAATTAATATGTCATGGTATAAATTCCTTTGAAATTATCTGAAGAAAGGACAAGTTATATATTATGATCACTGTGGTATTGGTGGTGATATTCTATGTTACACACAAAGATATGTACAGTGTCAGGAGGAACTCCTTTAATTTATACTTCCTGCATGCTAATGCTTCCTGCTTTCCCATGCTCTGAGGGGAGTTTCCTGCAAACACAATATAAAGCCATGATTAGTTAGAAGTATAAGGATTTTATCACTGGCCAATAAAAGCAATCATTTGACAAATCGGCATGATCAGGTATCCTGTGATCATTTCCATTAGCACTCTGATACCAGTTCAGGGCTGGCGCCTGGACGTGCTACTGGTCTATTCTCACAGGGCCCCACACACTTGGTCTAATTCTCTGCTGTTGTTTCCCCACAAATTCTTAATCATTTTGAACAAGGGACCCACATTTTCATTCTGCACTGGTACCTGATCTTCTGCAGCCAGTTCTGGCCCTGCTTCTCAAGGTGTGGTCTGAGGGTCAGCAGCATCAGTATCACCTGGAGAACACGTTAGAGGCAAAATCTCCAGTTCCATCCCAGACCTAGTGATTGTGAAAGCCTGAGAAATACTGCTGTACTAGAAGTCATTCTACATTAAAATACAAACTATCTTCAAAAATACCATGCTGTAGAGGACCCATAACAAGTGGTCAAAAATCAAGCAATCTGAGATTTAACAGGAACTAAGGAAGTATTTGGTTTTACAGAAGTCACTATAAGAAGTTTGGCTAAACAGAGCTAGTCTATCCTTCTCTTAAATTCATTTAACAAGAGTTTTACAATCACTTATTTTAAAAAAGTATAATATTGTAATGGGGTAGGTTAGAGCATAAGTCCCTGGAGACAGGGAAAGCCTCCCCAGACCCAATAATGCAAGAAAGGCAGGAAAAGGAAGGTACCTCTTTTGAGGTACTTTGCATAACAAAGGCAGATTAACAGAACCTGCCTTTTAAAGGGAGGAGGTGCAGGAAGAAGGCTGCTGGCTGGGGCAAACTGTGTATGTGACTGAGAACTTCTGCAGAATGACTCAGCAGCATGACTCTTGACACAGTCAGAGGGGAAGCTCATAGAAGCCTGATGCTCAACCCAGGACGACACATGTGCACCTCCATTTGGCTGGGACCTCCTGCCCTGACTAAAGACGATAGCCAAAACAGGGTCAAAGACACTAGGGAGCTGACAAAAATGGCAGACACTAACTCACCATAAGAAAAGCCGGATGTTGGTCAGTGCAGGAAGTTCTGAGCCAAGCCTTTAAAATTGGAGTGCTCCAAGAAACGTAAGGTCTGCCTGTGGGTCTGCCTGTGGGTCTGTCTGGAGCGCTGGAGGGCTGCAGGCCCACTTGAAACATACTCAGCACCTCTCCCACACAGAAGACAATGACAAAGCTGGCAGCACTGCAGGAGACCTGCCCAGCCAAGCACCCAAACGCACTGGTGAACTGATGGCTAGAGTAAAGGCAGCTCCAGAGGAGAGAAACAGACACTGCAAGAAGGACTCAGGCTGCTGCACACACACACAAGAGATGCCTGGAGCTGAAATGTGACCAGGAATGCTGAGCTGTAGACTTGTCTGATTCTGAAGGATGGTACTTTTGAATGGCATATTTTCCGAAACTGGTCTAGCTTGGCAGAGGGAGGCAGGGCTATTCATTTTGGGGTGTTTTTAAAGGGAGAAGTTTACAGTAGAAAGGCGTGTGCTTGCTCATGTGCACACGCGGCGCGCTCTCGCTCTCTCTCACACGGTACAGAAAAGTTGCCCTCTTGGTACGGAACTTTGCAGCTTGGTACAAGCCCTCTCCCTCTGGGCTTTTGGCATTTGGACATTGGACATTCTGAGCCTCTGCCTGCTCCCCACACAGATGGGACCATGCATAGGACTAGGATATGCAGGGCCCACAAGGGGCTTAGACCCAGCAGAGGTTAGGAGCCCACCCCTGGAGGCAGGGTCCTACTCAGGGACGTGTACCTCCCTCAGGGGATCTGTGCCTCAGGTCTCCACCCTCTGGGACAGTGTAACAGGACACACTGTTTCTGTGACTGCTACATGAAGGCTGAGAACAGCACACCCCAGATCCTGAAGGACAGCTGCTGGGAGAGGATGGGGACTCTGACCCAGAAGTACACATTCCAGAGAGGATGGAGATCTCCTTGCGTGACCAGCTGATGGACAGATAAAGACATGGGGAACTTCTGGGTTGGTTTTGGCTTGTAGCCTTTTGGGAAGCAAGGGAGGTTCTTGGTCTCATGGGAGAGGATAACTCAGCAGGAGTGCTCTCAGTGCCTGCAACATTGGAACCCTGTTAATAAAAACCTGTTTCCTTCAACACAAATTGTTGAGTCATATAAAAAGGCACCAAATGGCTGAAAACAAGTCTGTACTGTTACAGTACAGTGAAAGACTGTGTTCCCCCACTACCCCCGCAAAAAAAAAAAAAAAAAAAACCCTAACTCCCAGTATTTCAGAACATGACTGTCTTTGGAGATAAGGTGTTTAAAGTAGTAATTAAGTCAATGTAGGCCCCTGGAGTGGGTCCTAACCCAGTATGATTGGTGCCATTATAAAAAGGGAGTAAGACACACAAACACAGGGAAGACCATGTGAAGACACAGGGAGAAGACAGCCATTTACAAGCCAAGGTGAGAGGTCTCAGAACCAACACCTTGATCTCAGACTTCCAACCTCCAGAACTTTGAGAAAGTAAATTTCTGTTGTTTAAGCCTCCCATTCTCCAGTACTTCATCATGGTAGCCCTAGCCAACTAATACAAGTGCGCATGTGCACACAGCATGCCTTCCGGCAAGGGAGCCTATAAATCACTGAATACCTCAGAGCTATTAGTAAACATTAATTCAACTCCTTGAACTAAATTACATTTCAATATTTCCATCAATGGACTTGAACAGAACCTTGAGTGATTAATGTTTTATCAGCAATTACCCAGACGTGGAACAGAGAGCCTGCCATTTCAAATTTAGAATGTTGGTTCAGAACCAGTGACACAGCTGAGTTATCGTGTGTATAAGCATTATTATTTAAATTCAGTAAAAACTTGAAAAAATCTAACTTACTTAGAAATTCATGTCTATCATTTAAGACTTGATATTTTCTTCTTGCTAGAAGCTGGGACATGGGAGATTTTGAAAAAGAATCCTTAGAAATCTCACAGCTAAAAGAGATGGTTAATTCTTCTATGATCCAGGCTCCAGAAAGGAATAATGGACATAGTTTCAAAGTTTCTGATACTTAGCTGTTTGAAGCCAAACAACTTTTCACACATTTGCATTTATTATAGCCTATAATAATGACCTACTTTTTCCAACTCAGACTACAGCTTCCTTTTCTACCTCAGAGAGAGCGAAGAAAAGGTGTATTACTTAATGTTGACGGACAATCATATGCCCTAAGGACAATACGGAGCACAGGGGACATGATCTATTAGCAAAGACTTCCTGTTCAATCAAAGTACACTAGTGCTTTGAAGGACCTAGTATGCATGTAATCAACTTGTATGAACAGCATCTTTGAAATCACCCACAATCTACACTTAATTTAATTACATTTAAACTTTTATTACATTTAAAAACTATTACATTTAATCTGATATTTCCAACTACTAGAAAGCCTTAATGAAATTGTATAGTCATTTGTGTTACAAAGAAGTGAGCACTATGAGATTCTCCAAGATTTTTCTCAAAATTCTGTGACCCATTTACAGAAATATATATTTCACTGTACCCCTTATAAAAAGCTCTTCAAAAAATAATAATAAAAAAATAAAAAAATAAAAAAATAAAAAGCTCTTCAACTCTCCTCCCACATGGCTTTGCTAAAGATCAGAAAAACTCAAAAAAGGGGGAGTAAGTCACCCCAGGAGTTGGTGAAGTGACTCTCGGAGCTTCAGTTTCTTCATAATAACACCATGAGATCATCTGCCTTGAACACAGCAAAATTTACAACACCTAGGACAGAGCCAAGTAAATAGCAGAAACATAGTAAAGGATTATCATCATTACCATTATTGATTTCCTTATCAAAAATAGTGCACTTGAAGTTGCAGTTCACAATTCAGGAATATCTGAGATCTTCCTGAGGCTTAAAAATCAAAATGTTCCCTAAGAAAATTGGAGTGTCAAGCTCAGGCTACAGTCTGTAAAAGTCTGTCTTCATTGTTCTGTTCTAGCTTTAACAGAAGTCGAATCAGCCTCTGATTAAATTTTTAAATCATTTCTGTGCAATGAGGGAGAGGATAAGTGTTTTCTCTCTGATGGCAAAGATTAATAAATTGAAAATACTAAAGATACTATAATAGAAATTTATATTATATTGCCATTAAGTATTTACTGAACACTCAATCAGAGTTTAAAGATATCCTAAGGAAACCAAGAATGAAGACCTTTTGTTCACAACTAGAACTTCAACTACAAAGTACAACCAAAATATGACTACACCCCATAAAGCACCTTACATGGTGCAAGGCCTCCAATTTCACATTCACTTCACTACAGTTTCTTTTTCTTTTTTTAATTCCTCACCCAAGGATATGTTTATTGATTTTAGAGAGAGAAGGAAGAGGGGAGAGAAACACTGACCTGTTGCCTCGAATACATGCCCCAACCGGGGATGAAACTCGGAAACTATGTATGTGCCCTGACCGGGGATAAAACCTGCAACCTTTTGATGTACAGGACTACATTCCAACCAACTGACTACATTCCAACCAACTGAGCCACCCTGCCAGAGCTCACCACATTTTCTTAATTATCCTCAGGTGTACCCAATGGCATTCCAAATGAAATTAAGAGGATACTTTTCAGTTTCCTCCATTTAAACTACTTTAAGGAAGAAGGCTTTTGATACTATAACTAAATAACTTTTTAAGACAAAAATAAAATTTATTTGTATATTAAGTATAGTATATTAGTGTAGTATATTAAGTTTTTTCCACTGAAACCAACACAAAGTAAAATTTTATTTTTCATTTAGTTATTTCAAGTAGAAAAGACTCATTATTTAGGTAAAACAATTCTGTTTATGCATTGGAATAATCTTGGTTTTCTTTTTCCTAGTCATGCTCAAATAGCAAATAAATGATGAAGAAAAAAACTTTAACCTTATGGTGCATACCAATACTTTCCATGGAAAATACTGAAAGTGATTACCACATTACCTTTAAAAATGAAATTTTGTTCCAATTATTGCTTTCATTCCTGAGCTCTAACACAAGTTACATACTACAGAGTCACTATGGATAAGGGGAGATTTGGCATATCTGCACAGATTACCTTGGGAGCATTCAGTTTTACGAGCAATATTCATCCACCCCTAATTTTTACACCTTTTTTTGGCGAAATATGCTTGCTTATTTCCCAGTTGTACATAACTGCATATGGACTTTCCTTCCATTAAATATATAGTCATTCCCCCTTATCCATGGGTGACATATTCCAAGACCCCCAGTGGATGCCTGAAACCACTCACAGTACTGAACCCTACAGATACTGTGTTTCTTCCTATATTACATACGTTTTTTCACTTAAAGGAAGCACTTTATAGCTTTCCTTTGGCATACCTGAAATGCCAGCATCATTACTCCTGTTCCTTGGGGCCATTATTAAGTAACATAAGAGTTATCCGAACACAAACACTGCAATACTGGAAAATCAACAAGATAACCAAGGCAGCTACTAAGTAACTAACAGGCAGAAGTGTCTGTAGCATTGACAAAGTGGACAAAGAGATGACTGACCTCCCAGGTGTAACAGAGAAAGATGGTGCAAGATTTCATCACACTATTCAGAACAATGTGCAATTTAAAACTCATAAATTGTTTATTTCTGGGATTTTCCATTTCATATTTTTGTATTGTGATTGACCATGGGTAACTGAAACCACAGAAATGGAAATCATGATAAAGGGAAAGTACTGAGCAAAAAAATTCAAACCTTGTAGAAAATGCCAATACACACTACAGGTGCGGGACCCAATTCTGAATTTGGGAAGATGACAAAGAAAATGGGAAGGTAAGGGATTGTGTATTCCTAATACAGCAGTCTCAAAGAGCAGCAGAGACTTACACTAACAATTTTTAACACATTGTCTCAATCTTATAGAAATCTATAGAGATTACTAAAATATGTAGGGTTTAGCTACCTTAAGGGGAATAAACAATAAATTGCTCCCAGTTGTGGAGTTTAAATAGTGAGGGTAAATTTTACACCCCTAGCCCCGTCCCCAAAGCCAAAGAAATTCCAAGGATCTGCTTTAGCAAAGAAACACTGAAAACCCCAGTTTCTAGGTTCCTAACAGAATGGTCAAAGAAGTCCAGGCGTGTTAAGCTAAAGGAAGGACTAAGTTAGTAGCTGACAGGCATCCAAGATTCTCCTAGGTAGAGTAAGAGCAGCTGGGAAGAGCTGGGTGTTCTCAGCAGCACATAGGCAATACAAGCAACTAAGAGAGCACAATATTCCTCAGAGGCATGAATGTATGTCCTCTGCTATGTTTATCATTTGTAAATAATTTTTTGGTTTTGCTTATAATTATGTAATAGGTAACAGTATGATGTTATCTATTATATAATACACTACATATCAAATATTTATACCATTATATTTTTTGCTTAAAATTATTCCAACCAAGTTCCAGGACAAACAACTTACCTAGGAAAACAATATTCACTTTATTATGATTTAAAACATTGTTTCTCAAAGAAAATAACTCTAATAAATATCCTAATCTTCTGCATGTAGTGCACACACAGAGAGAATAAAACCAAGCCTGCTGGCGCAAGGCCAGGGAGAGCGCTGCCCCCACACTGACTGTCTGGTGGGCCACCGCGGGCAACCCTTGTCTCCGTGATGACAATACTTTCAGTCAGCGCTTAGTCTTAAATAATCGTTCTTTAGGAAAAGATTCCAATTTCTGCTCTTGGGTGTCAATTACTATTTTTTATTTATGATTCCAACTTAGTGGCTTTCTTGCAGATCCTATACCTATCAAACCATAATCTATAAACTCTGAAACCATTTTTGAAAACTTCTAAGACATTCATATACTTTAAAAATGAACTTACAAAAGTAACAACTATTACCCATCAATGTCTGCTTGCAAGAGTCAAAAGCAATCCTTAGTTAAGAACTCCAGAATGTATTAATTCATGCACATGTTCATAAAATTTACTAAAGACACTGAAAAGCAGAAATTCTAATATGTTCTAAAGAGCAAGAAGGAATCTCAGAAGTCCCTACAGAATTATAGGCTTGTAAATAATGCCCATTGGGCCCTGGCTGATGTGGCTTAGTGGACTGAGTGCCAGCCTGCAAAACAAAGGGTTGCCAGTTCGATCCCCAGTGAGGGCACATGCATGGGTTGCAGGCCAGCTCCCCAGTACTGGGCACAGGAGAGGCAACCACACATAAATGTTTCTCTCCCTCTCTTTCTCCCTCCCTTCCCCTCTGTCTAAAAATAAATAAATAAAATCTTAAAAAAAAAATGCCTAGCTGACCAGGTGATCGCACATTCGCGCACAGATAGTCCAGGTGAAAACAGGGAGTGACACAGACCTCACGCACCAGGGCCCCAGTGCCGGGAAATGAAACCTAAAAATACCGATTGAAAACAGTTGTGGGGGCTGAGGTGCTGAGAGAGACTCCCAGACTCACCAGAGAGTTCACTGGAGAGACCCACAGGGACCTAGAACCTACACAAGCCCACCCACACGGAAATCAGCACCAGAGGGGCCCAATTTGCTTGGGGGATGCAGCGGAAGGGACTGAAATACAAGAGAGAGCAGAGCACGAGCCATTGTTCCCTCATACATGACAGGTACAACCAGAAACCCCCCCCCCCCAAAAAATGGCTCAAACGGGAGAGAACACATCAAAGCCCCAGAGCCAATACTTCTAAGCGACCAAGAGATAGCCAACTTATCAGATGCACAGTTCAAAGCACTGGTGATTAGGAAGCTCACAGAATTGGTTGATTTTGGTCACAAATTAGATGAACAAATGAAGGCTACAATAAGTGAAATGAAGGAAAACACACAGGGAACCAATAGTGATGGGAGGAAAACTGGGATTCAAATCAATGGAGCGGACCAGAAGGAAGAAAGAAACAACCAAACAGAAAAGAAGGAAGAAACAAGAATTCAAAAACATGAGGAGAGGCTTAGGAACCTCCAGGACATCTGTACATATCTCATCGTCTGAATTATAGGGGTACCAGAAGGGGAAGAGGAAGAGCAACAAGTGGAAAACTTATTTGAACAAATAATAAAGGAGAACTTCCCCAATCTGGCAAAGGAAATAGACTTCCAGGAAGTCCAGGAAGCTCAGAGAGTCCCAAAGAAGGTGAACCCAAGGAGGAACACACCAAGGCACATCAGAATTACATTACCCAAGATGAAAATGAAGAAGAGAATTCTAGAAGGAGCAAGGGATAAGGGGACAGTCACCTACAAAGGAGTTCCCATCAGACTGTCAGCTGATTTCTCAAAAGAGACCTTTCAGGCAAGAAGGGGCTGGAAAGAGGTATTCCAAGTCATGAAACTCAAGGACATACATCCAAGATTGCTCTATCCAGCAAAGCTGTCATTTAAAATGGAAGGGAAGATAAAGTGCTTCTCAGATAAGGTCAAGTTAAAGGAGTTCATCATCACCAAGCCCTTATTATAGGAAATGTTAAAGGGACTTATCTAAGAAAAAGATAAACAATATGACAGCAAAAAGACAGCAAACTCACAGATATTAACAAGCACACCTAAAACAAAAGCAAACTAAGCAAACAAATAGAACAGGAGCAGAAACACTGAAATGGAGATCACCTGGAGGGCTAGCAACAGGGGAGTGGGAGGAGGAGAGAGGGGGAAAAGGTACAGAGAATAAGTAGCATAGACGGTAGGTAGAAAATAGATGGGGAGGTCAAGAATAGTGTGGGAAATGTAGAAGCTAAAGAACTTATGACACATGGACATAAACTAAAGGGGGGAATGTGGGTGGGAGGGGGTGTGCAGGACGGAGGGGAATGAAGGGGGGAAATGGGACAACTGCAATAGCATAATCAATAAAATATATTAAAAAAATAGTAATGCCTATTGGAAGGAAAAATTAAGATACAATTATGAAGAGACATTACAAATATTGGAAAATTGGGGTTTTAATATAAATAAAATAGTGGAACATAAAATTGGCACCAGATATCAGTTTGAAATTAAACTTAGAGCTTTATTACAAGGAATTGTACATCCTAGAATAACATATTTTAGTATTCAGAGGTAAAAATAAATAGAATATTCAATTTATATTACACAAGTTTTCAGAGCACTTTTTTGATAATGTGAAAATGAAAAAAATTAAGTGAGGGAGAAGAGGATGTCCATGAATGAGGCTCCTTTTCTGAAATATTTATTAAACTGAACTATTATCAGGCATGCTTCAATTTGCACCAGGACTTCAGGAGTAAACTGGGTTGTACTCCAGGCACCATATGCATCTGCAAACTATGATAAGTAGGGCAAAGTTCACATGCTATCAAAACCAGGAGGCACCAAGACTAAAGAGTTATGAACAGCTTCTAATAAAGGGGGCAATGCTACTGTCATGAGATCTAAAATTGCAAATCTGAACACTCCCCAACATGCCCAACATGGAAAGCCCAAGCTTCTCAGCAGAGCTTAGAAGAAAGTCCTCCAGGCCCCAGCCCTGCCTAATACCCCAGCCAGCCTCTCTACCCACTTTGCCCTTATAGCTCAGAACTGCACACCACACCAGCTTAAGAGTTACCAACACAAAACCATGTCATAAGCTTTAACCAGTGTAAGTACTATACCCTCCTGCCAGGAGAGTCCTTGCCACTGCCCTTGCAGCTCAACTAAGTCAACATTCAGGGATCAAGTCTGAAAACCTTTCCCCATTCACCACCATTCTCATTCATTCATATATTCATTCATATTCTCTCTCTCTCTTTCTCTCTCCCTCTCTCCTGCCCTCTCTCTCCCTCTCTTACACACATACTCCCACGAACAAAACAAAACCCACACATAGCCGAATTAAATAAATACCCCATGACTGTCATCATCACTACATTCTGGTGCTCTTCAACACGACACCCCAGTCTCAGTGTAGTGTCTGACACATTAGGCTTAAATAAACCATAGCTAGCCCTCATTTAGGCCAGACCTTATTCTGGCTCACTCCATGATCCAAATGCCAGTGTTCACCCAGCCTCTGTTACTTAGTAACCTAAATATGCATATAAATCCACAAATGTACACCAACAGTTCACTTCCACTCATCGGCAGGCTATGCCAGAACAGGCACTTGTAACTAACACCTAGACTGCCGGTATGGAATTGGAAAACCTAACCCCACTCAATCTCAAGAGATACTTCATACTAGGAATATGAACTATTATCTTCAAGTGTCTGTATCACCCAAGTGTACCTAAAAATAAACTTTGAAAATAACTTTATGATTCTCTTCAAACTAATGTCAGAAACAAATAACTAAGAAGGAAGGATACATAACAGTTGTTGAATGCACTTGTATAACAAGCATAGTAGCAGGCACACAGTACATTATCTAACCTTATCGATACATCAATAATTTTAATAGCCTTACTGCAGTATTACTTTTCTAGTTTACAGGTACAAAAATTAAGATTACAGATAGTAAAACCAAAATTCAAGCTCAAGTCTACAATACTTCAAAGCCCATTCTTTTTCCACTACAACTTCATAAAAAACACAATAAAGCCATGTTTTGACTTTACTATACTGTAATTAACCTAAAAAAAAAAAGAAAAGAAAAAAAAGGCTTTCTCACCCTGGCTGGTGTGGCTCGGTGGACTGAGTGCTGGCCTGCAAACCAAAGAGTCACCAGTTTGATCCCCAGTCAGGGTCCATGCCTGGGTTGCAGGCCAGGTCCCCAGTAGGGGGGGACACATGAGAGGCAACCACACAATGAGATTCCTCTCCCTTTCTCTCTCCCTTCCCCGTCCTCTAAAAGTAAATAAATAAAACATTTAAAAAATAAAAAATAAATTTTAAAAAGGCTTTCTTGGAACTTCTTTAGTCTGATAAATGATATCCACAAAAAAAAGCCTTTATTTTTAAAGGTGAGAGATATGACACTTTCCCCAGGATTCATAAAGAGAGTACACTCACTGCCATCATTTGTAGTCAACACTGTGTTAACAGAGGTCTTAGCCAGTAGAACAGGCATAAAGAAGAAATAAAAAGTATAAGGATTGTAAATGAAGAGAAAAAAGTGCTGTTATAACAGAAAATACATGAAATGCCTACAATGAAAAAGCAGTGTCACGTGTTGGGGGTGTGAACGAAAGAGCAGCCACATGTCCACCAGCCGATACGCACCAGAAAGCTCACAGGAGATGCATTCCCAACAGCCATGCAAACATGGCCTGGGGAGAGGGTGCAGGGATGGTCTTCCCAGGTACAGACACAAGTCTAGACTTTTAAAAAAGCCTTGAAAACAATTTGTTTTTAAAGACTAAAAAGTTACGCTCCTTTTTACAGTCACCATGTACTAGCAATTTCAAACAATGTCAATGATAAAGCCCCTAAAAATCCTTTTCTTGGTCAAAGTTTTAAATAATTGTTATGATTACTGCCAAGTTTAATTTTAATTTACAATATAAATTTGCATATTTTTGTTGATTTTGCTTTAGTCAACAATGCTTTTCCCATGGAGGCGAACTCCAAAAACTCCAGTGTTGGAGCTGCCCTGCTCTGGGCAAGGCCCACCACCACAACACCCAGCCACAGACACTCCTTTTAAGTAAGTGCCTGTTGTACCACATGTTCCTTCAGTTAGAGAGCAGACTTGAACTAAAAAATTACAGCAGAGAGGTTGCAATAATGAAGAAATACAATCTGAGTTATTTCAGTTCCATCATTCTATGTGGGCTATTGGGCTTTTGTTTCTGCTTAAAAATTTTCAGCTGTGAGGAGATTTAAAACTCACAAGAATGATTCTCAAAGAAACATAAACACTGCAATTCTTTTGGCAATTTACTATGAAATGGGATTTTTATGACTCTCTAACAAACTTATCTTCAAGATGTTTCCTAACTAATTACTTACATAGAGATTGTTGTTTTATATGGGAGAAAGTTTTCAAAATTAAAAATATATTTTAAAAATGTCCTTTCTTGAACTATATACAAAGATGCAGTCACAGATCTGGTATGTAACATAAATTTTGACAAAGTCATTGATCAATTGGAGAAGTCTCAAAAACAAACCACATGCTGTTATTCCTTACTGCAACAGACCAGTACTGTACCTTGTTTGCTTTTCAGAAAAAAGAAATTAAACATAGCTGAGAACTATTTATCCATTTCCTGTTTCCATTTTTGCACGATAATTTTGTTGAACAGTAGGATTGAGTAAAAACAATCCATGCTTGTGTCAAAATACATTAGGTACACCACTGACTCAAAGTGGCCCCAAACTGGAAACAATCCAAATGTCCATCAGTACTAGAATATACAGTTGTGGCATAATCACACAATAACCAGTACACAAAATGACTGCTACCACATCCAACAACATGGACAAGTCTCACAGACATGGTAATGAGCTAATGAAGTCAGAAACAAAAGAATGTTTTTATCCCATTTCTGTGAAGTTCAAGAATAGGAAACTTCAATCTGTAGTGACGAATCAGAAGTATTGACCACCCACTGGCAAAATGGGCACAGGAAATGTTCTGTATCTTAATCTGGACAGCAGTTTCTTAGGCTCATAAACACAAATTCTTCAGTCAGCCCGTCACTGCATACACACTTTGATTTTTTAAAGGCCTTCTCTACTGTCTATATATGCCATGATTAACTGAAAGAGAAACTGAAGTTCAAAACATGCAAAATATGCATGACAGATCAGTAGTACTTAAAAATGGTTAGATGTAGTCCAAATGAGTTGACAAATAGTAGTGCTGTGGTTTTTACATTTCAAAATGTTGCAACCCTTAATATGACAGATAGTTTGGTAGAGAGAGATTAATGGAAAGAAGTACAGGCAAAGACAGAGCAGCAAATGGGTATTAACATTATGCAAAGGATATGAGACCTAACAGAGTAGACCAGAAAAACAAATGTCCTTTGAAAATTACTCTTTGCTGGCAGCTTGTCAGTGAAGCAATGGTGCCTTGGTGGGCTGCAAGTTTAAATTAGAAAGGACCACATGCCTAGTGCTTTGCAGCTCTGGTGTTCATAAAGTTGCATCCTTGTTCCCCTTAAGAGCTCATCTTTGTCCTTGATGGCATCTTGCCTTTGGCAGAAAAGACCTGACACATTCCAAGAGCCCCAGAGGTTAATACTCTTTGCCCAATCACAAAATTAACCTGCTTGGGTTTCATCTGCAAAGATTGCCCCTTCAGCCTATTTCCCTCCAAAATAACACAAAACTGAAGGCACAAAGTAAAGAAACACATTGAAAAGTAGCTACTCATTTGAGGATGGGGATTTCATCCATGTGTTTGGGGAAAGAGGCTCCCAAGTCAATCAGAGTTCAAAACTCAGAAAGGAACCTCAATTATCAAAGTGGAAGGATCCCAATGACTCACTTCTTTTGCAAAGACTTCCTAACAAGAAGTATGTAAATAGTATATGAGGCTGAAATCTTCCATTCCAGCAAGATAGAAAGTAGAGGGCATGGCGGTAAGAAACTGAGGAAGGAAACATAAAATTATACAAAAAACATAAACATACAGAAAAACATAAAATGTAAAGTAAGCATAAAATATACAAGTAGAGTCATGGGAAAAAGAGAAAGGTGGGCAGATGCTAAGTTGCTTTAGGCCACTGCTGTGAGCTGAATGGAAGACAACGAGAAGAGGGCACAATAAGCACAAGGAAGACCTTCCAATATGTCCCCATCTCCTCTATACCCAAATGCTGCAGGACAGTGGTGACAGTCAAAGGTGTGTTTACTCCCCAACACCTTCAAGAATAGTGAATTCAAAACCCATCTGGTTTTCCCACCAAAACGGCTACCTTGAAATCAAAAGGGTTGATTCCCTCTGTGTCTGGGAAATGTTGGACTCTGTTTAACCCTCTGTAGCCTCAGGCTTGGGTGACTACTGAGAAAACCAGAATGCTGCCCAAAAGTAAACATCCTGCCCCCAGGAAGGAGGTTAATGAATGTATAGATTGTGATAACTGCCTGATGTTATCTGTTGACTCAGTAATGCATTGTTCTTTCTGGTCTCCACATGACTACCCACCATATGGTTTTACTATTAACTCTCTATACAAAGGAGCCCTGTCCTGGGAGGAATGTGGATTCTTCCTGGCTGGCCACCACTGGGAGCAGCAACTGCTTTGCCCATGCATGTAAGTTACGCAACTAGAAAAGTCAGTGTCCATGCTGCCTGTCACTACCAAAACCAACAGGCAGAAACAAGAACTGAATCTTTATGGGCACTTTATTCAGATGCCAACAATCTGAAAAGGTGGCAGGTTACATATCCTCAAAAACAGTCTTAACGTCTCATCTCAAGCCAACATTTTCATATCAGGAGAAGAAAGGGTAGGTAAGGGATTTAGAAAAAAGGTTAAACATAGGATAAGAGTTGCAGTTCTGCTGTAATTTTCCTAGTACTTCTTTATCTGTTCATCAATAATTTTTTTCGTTTTAAGAATGTAATTTTATTTAGAGAATGACAGCTGGTCAAATTTATGCTTGAGACATTTATCCATATTTAACCAGAGAGGCTGCAGATGCTACTACACCAGTCGGCTATTCTAAACCCTTTTATGTTAAATATGAACATTTTCCCAATGTTACTCTTAAGTCATATCTCATTTATCTTCCTCCTTAGAACTGCACAGGCTTGCTTTAAATAGTTTAAAAGCTTGTAATGAACTACAGAGTTCATTAAGAATAGAGGTACTTTGGTTAATGCTCAAAATGGTGTGGCCAGAGGTAAAGCAAGTATTATTAAATATAAATGTAATCTTTATCAACACAAATTGAAGTTTTTTCCTAATAAAAAAGCTAGTTCAATATACAATCTCATTCTATAAAAATATATCATTTCCAAATCACAGTGAAAGGAACCTGAATAATTCACCAATTTTTTTTCCTTATGTGCCTTACAGATACCTCACTAAAACTCTTATCAGACACAACAAAATGACATTTACAGAATGCAATATTGTAGTGACAGTACTGAGAATGATTGTTACAAACTTTGTGAATAGTAAATGGTTATACCCTAATTATATAGAACACTATGTAACAGGATACAGGAGCCCACCCCCCAAAGAGGGATTTGTAATAGGGTCCAGAACTCACAGTATCCAGGAAGTATTAAAAATAAGGGATGTCCTTATCCCCACAAGTCTGAACAGGGGGATGGAACACATGGAGCAGGGCCATTGAGAGTTATCTTGCATATTGACAGTTTTGCAAATAACTGCAAAAATGGTTATTTAACATATCTGTAACTTTTGGTTTTGTAGATATGTTAAGTAGCTGTGGCCATGCTTTGAGCCAAGGGGATGGGAGTGACTTCAACCCAGGACATGACTAGAAGGCAACTCCCCCTAGTTGCAGCACCTGTGTGAGAGCTTGGAGATGGTTGGCTCCATACCTCGGACCATGCCTGCCCAGACTTACTATGGTGACCCAGAAAAGCTGGGGAAAAAAAAAAAATACTGGAATGCTGGCAGGTGTAGGCAATTGAGGGAGGAGTAGGAAATGGGCTGCAGAGGAAGACTCATGCCAGGATTTAAACACAGGCATGGTAGCCATGTGAGTTGGAACCACACAGTTTTGGAAGTCCCTTTGCCACATGACTTAGGAAGCAGGAAAACAAGATGTAGCAGCACTGCAGAGCTCTCTCTCAGCAGTTTGGAAGAATGCAGGAAAGACACTGTGGGAAGGAAAGGGGTAAAAGGACTCTTGCTGGTGGGCCATAAGAAGGTGCCATGTGGGTTTGGATTAAGAACCTGAGATTGAGGCGACACAGCTGATGGTGCTGGAAACTGTGTGAGGCTGACCAGCCAAGCACAGATTACTGGGAAGAACGGGGGTTTGGGGCGGGGGGGGGGGGCGCAGCTACCTGAGCCACAGACTTCTATTTCTTTTCCTGAGTTACAGTACCCCTGACTAGGCAAAGGGGGGAAGGAACGACTGTTTTTCGTGAGTGTTTTCAGGGACTTCAGGATTTTAATAAAGACATTAAGTCATTACCCTACGTCTGTGTAACTTTTGAATAAATAGTTCCTTTCCTTTTCACCAATCTCTGACATTGAGAGCTATAATTCCCTGGTGGAGGGCAATACAAACCTAGTACAAGGGGACCCCGACAGGGCAGTCCATTCAGGAGCAGTATCTTACCCCACCCCCTGGATCCATTCTATAACAATTAGTCCAATAACAAAATAGAAAGCAGCAGCTGGAAATTTACCTCATTCAATGTTCAGAGAAAGTTAACCATTCATCCCATTATTTTCTGAGATAATTCCCCTTTTTATATTGAAATCTGTTGGGAATTAAATTCAGGTATTTTCCCAAGCTACTGTGTGAAGAGGATGCTGAAGGCCATCACTGTACAGCCTAATGCAACATAAGGACTCTTCCGATTGCCCATTCTGGTGCACTTCCAAAATATACCCAACAGTCCAGTTTTATTTCTGTCCAGGAGACTGGGTGCCAAGGATCAGATATAAGTACTGGTACACATAAGCAGCAAGATTATAGTCAATTGAATCTGAAAATTGAAAATGGCAGACACAGTGAGGCTGGCGAAGCCCTAGCCACATCACCCTTTCTGTTGATCGACAATTCTTTATCTGCATCACAAACATGGGTTGCAGGCCCCCTAGGGCACAAACACTGAACTGCTGTCAACTTCCTGGAGTCTCTAGGTCAAGCATCGCAGTTCCTGGAATAACAGCTCTCAAAACGCATTAATCACTTAAGCTTGTCAACTGGGACTAAAGCTAAAATCTTTCACTCTTGTTTTCCCCTATCAGTTTCTCCTATTAAAGCTCTTATGAATTTGAATAAGGCTGTAAGTCAGTTCTTCAGAATTGATCCTGGATTTGCACTTTTGGGGCTTTCCCCTAACTCCCTCATTTCACAAAGAGAGAAAAGCAATGTACATGTGCCTAAATGAAATAGACCTTTATGCAAGTTATGAAACTAACCAGTCGATCAACAAATGCATGTAATTTCTCATTCATCTCGCAGGTTTTCATAGGAGAAATCATACATGTCTACACATGTAGGCAGGGTGTCTAAAGGTATATGCTTGGGGTGGGAGGGGAAGGCAGTGTGGGAATAGGGGTACCTCAAACAGGCAGAGTGACCAAGAGAAAGGAGGAGGAGGAGAAAGATGAGAGTAGAAGTGAAGAAAACATGCCTGATCTAATTCCCTGCATCAAGTTAGCATATTGTGGAACATGATTTTCCAAGATTTCTCTTGGATGGTTGGTTTTTTTTGTGGGTCTTCAGTGGTAAAGGAGCTACATTTCTATAAAAGTTAACAGTGTCAATAGTACAGCCTTAACACAGCTGGCACATGTAAGGAGTTGTCCAGAAAGATGACAGGCAAACCTGACAAATGTACCTTGGCACAAAGGTTACTCTTTAGGGTACAATCTAAGTTTCTTGAAAGGCAGGACCAACTTTTCTGCATTTTACAGATTTCAAAATGAAGACAGCTTTAACCTATCCCACCCACACAATCATTACTCCAGATACATTATAACCATAAAAATTCCAATACTTTACAGATAAATTCACAATGCAAGCAGCTCATATTTGCAAACAATCCTCCAGGGGATATACAAATGTGCTAACATCCGCACAGCATTTCAGCATCATATCAGAAATAATAAAGTTGAGCGCACTCCCAAGATGACGCTCATATGATGGGTTTTGTGCTAACAACAGGAATTTTTAATGTCTAACAGCTAAAAAAAAAGTTGAATAATAAAGTAACCAGAGATTGGGAAGGAAAGGCATATGAATGGAAATGACAGATTCTGAATGGCCATGACCATAGGTGACATCTGTTTTTATCATCCTTTTTTTGTTCCAAATGTATTGAGAAGAGAGGAAAAGGTGTATTCATCTTTGTGTACCTATAAGACATTTCTAGAGTGTGTGTCACCTGGCACTGCTCAGAACTCATTCTGCACTCAGTGGGAGGGCCAGGGGTGAACTAGCGAGGAAAACTCCAAAGACTTAAAAGGGACAGAGTTAAGTCAACCCTACCCTAATCTACTGTCTGGCACTAGAATCAAACCTCTGTGAGAAACACTCAGGGAGGGCTGCTTTCCTTTGTCTGAGAATAGGAGCAGGGTACAGGCCATCCCTGTGCACTAGCACAGAGCCTCCCACTTGGTTTAAGCTCTGTGGTCAACGCCTTGAAATTCTTGATTTATGAACAAAGGGTGTGCACATTCACTTTGTGCTGTTCTTTGCAAATTATGAGGACGCTCCTGAGCAAGAGTCTCGTTTGTCTCACTGGCTGCTCTTCAAACCCTTCTAAACCCTTCATGTAACCCAGCTAACATGCTATACATGCCAGATTGTGTCACTGTGAGAAAAACAACAGAAAAGGGCAGAACTCATCAAAAACTGGTTAGGCATTTCGGGAACAGGACACTCTTCAAACAACTAAATCATTACACAGACAATATTAACAGAAATCCAGCCTTAGAGGACCTCTGGGGGAATTCTCAAATATATCAAAAAGTGCTACATCATCAAAGGAAAAACATCATGTCTGTACAAGGAATGGATGGGAGGAAAATTCTAAAGAATCAGTATGATCATGGTTGATCTATGTTCATTGACTAAAGAATATCCATGGAGTTCCTAGAATATGCTAGGCATGTTAGGAATTATTCCATGACTGTGTTTTGTTTCAGTTCATAATCTTTATTGATTTTGAATAAAACAAAATTGCTGAACACTGTATATGAGTAACTCTAGGCTTCATAAACTGTGCTGCCCAATGGAACAATTAGAAAATACTTAAAGCTTATTTATATTTGCAAATTTAATTGACTTAGCTAAGCTGTATGTGTCTGTTGATAGTATACATGGAGATTTTTAACTCTTTCTGATTTTATTTTTTTTTTATATTTTTATTTCTTTATTTTTAGAGAGAGGGGAAGTGAGGGAGAAAGAGAGGAAGAGAAACATCAATGTGTGGTTGCCTCTCCCTTGGCCCCCCCTGGGGACCTGGCCTGCAACCCAGGCATGTGCCCTGATTGGGAATTGAACCGCGACCCTTTGGTTCACAGCCCGTGCTCAATCCACTGAGCCACACAAGCCAGGGCTCTTTCTGATTTTAGAAAGTAAGCAGCATCCAGGGAAATACATTCATGGAATGACCAAACAAACAAAAAATATGGTTTTCTTTTATCTTTTAACAAGAACTAGTTGCTAAAAACATGCTAGTCCCTGAACAATTTATTAGAGCTGAAATCAATATACTTTCATGATGCTTGACAAATTCATTTATTCCTAAAAATGGAAGAAAATCATGATTCTAGAATTAGGCAGAATGAGGACAAATTTATTCTTACATTCATAATGCCTCAATGTTTACATTAAAAATTCTTTTGTGGCTAGGAAAATTAATTGTTTTCAGAGGTATTCTGTGTTTACTAGCTACTTACAAAATACAGGTAATACACATATTAATGTTTTCCATCACAATTTTGTACCTTAGAGGAGATGTTTTAAAAACATCACCTTGCCTAACAGCGAAGTTAGCCTCCTATTATATAACTGTAATCCTAAAAATAAAAATGGAAAACAAATACACTAGTCAAATGTGACATTTTTGTGGAAATAACAGAAATACTTTACACAAAAATATAATACTTAGAGAGGCATTATCTGAACAAAACTGACAGAAGTAGAGGAAAATCACGCCATTAAAAGGAGCACAGCGTACTCCTGTCCTGACTAAGGCAAGGACAAGAAACACAAGAGAGTAATTGTAGGTTTTCCTAGTGTCCTACCAAATTTAATTTCAAATATTAAGACAAGCTGAGCCTCTCTTAAATGGATGAGAATGTTCTTCAGTTCTGGTTTGTTTTTGGGTTTTTTTTTTTTTGAAGTCTCTCCTTAGATAAGTTTAAAGTTTCTCTTCAGGCACTCCCCAAAGAGCTTCTCCATATGGCTGTGCGGCAGATACCCAAACACTCGACAGGGGCAGGAAACTGGAAAGTAAAGAAATTGACCCTGCAACTGGCATGCAGAACCCAGATCTATACAACCAGACTGAGCAGCAGTTCCAGGAACTCTTAGCACATATCAAGCTCCCTCCCCTTTTCCTTTCTCTCCACTGAGTTTTCAGTAAATCTCTTCTTTTGAATCTGTTTAGCCTCCTCTCTGATTTCTATCCTGAGGAGGAGCAAGAATCCCCTCCCTGGTGCCAATATGACCAGAAAAATCTTAAGATTAATACCATTTTCAGAATTTCTTCCTTATGTACTTCTAAGAAGGCAAATCAGAATAACATTATAGGAGGTTCTGAATAAAATCTGGATCTTGGACAGACCACAAGAATCCCACCACTCCTGAGGCTCCACACACAGATTTTCATAATAAAATAGTGGGGAGATGGAGGGCACTAAAACCTGATAAACTTTATTTTAATCCATGTACATGAAGATGGAAAACAAATTTAATGACTTTTACAATACAGTAGTTTAAATATAGTATACATCTACAAATATATTGTGTAAGCTATACATGAACATGGGTATAAGCAAGAAATATGTGTATGTAATTGTATGTATAGGCCCAAGTGTTCTAAAGCTATTCATCAAAAATATAAAAATTAAAAACAATTTTAACATATAAATTCCTTTTTTAAATACAACCCACTATCTTTAATTATATCCATATTCTCCCTATTAGTCAGAAATTATCCCTCAGAAAGCATATAACCATGATTTTTGAAAAGCATAAGGCAATGTAATGTTAAAAAAATAAGCGTTCAGCTCCTTAGCACATTCCCCAAATAAGCATGCATTTGTAACAATATAAATACTGCAAGAGGCACTGTGCTGGGTGCTCTCCATGCACTGTCCTAACTCAGATTCCTAGGAGCTGTGTGCAACTTGGTCAATACATGAGCAACTCTGATGATTGATATTCTCCTCTGGAAAACATTTCATGAGATAATGGATACAGACATTGTCTTAATGCTAACTTCTAGTACTGGATATAATAAATGAAAATTATTATTGTTAATTATCATACCAACACTACAAGGTGGGTACCATTCTCATTATGGGAAAAATAGGAGTACAACAAACAAGCAATTTGCCAGGAAATGACTGAGTAATTATGGGCTAGAAAACGACTAGCAGAAAGATAACAAAGTACTTAATCAGCCAATCAAGTACACAATACTAATGAGTCTTAAGTAAAAATTAACATACCCCTACATTCATAGCAGTGCTATTTACAATAGCCAATATCTGGAAACAACATAAGTAAGTGCTCATCAGTAACAAAAAAGCTGTGGTTCATTTATACAATGGAATACTAAGTAAGCACCAGTAAAAAAAGAAGAAATTCTTACCTTTTGGGACAACACAGATGGAACTGAAGATTATTATGCTAAGTGAAACAAGCCAGTCAGTGAAAAACAAATACCACATGATATCATTTATATGTGGAGTCTAATGAACATAATAAACTAATGAACAAAACATAAACATAAGCACAGATGCATGGAACAGTCAGTCAGCTGCCAGAGAGGAGAGGGGATTGAATGAAAGATGGTGAAAGGTTTAACCAAAAAATATTTATGCATGACCTATAGATCCGGACAACATTATAGAGATTGAATGAGGGATGGGAGAGGGTAGGGCTAGATGGAGATGGGAAAAGGAAGAAAGAACAGGTAAAACTATAATAGCATAAATAAATAAATAAATAAGCCAATTCAGGCCAATAAAAAAAGTTATGTGATAACTCTTCTCAGTTAATGTATTTAATTTCAAAGCAGCTTTACAGAACTTTAAACTCACATAGGTAGCAATAAATCAACCAAAACTACTTCCAGTGCAAATATTAATGTAACGTAAACTCAACACATAAAATAACCTCTTTTCTGAAATTAAAGGCACGCTCAGAACCAATCCACAATTGATCAATCACTGAAAGTATTTTAAATCATTAGCATAAATTTACTTTTGTGGACTTCTAGCCAAGATGGAGTTGTAGGTGGACACACTGTGCCTCCTCACACAACCAAAAGGAGGACAACAACAATTTAAAAACAAAAAACAACCACAACTGACAGAAAATCGAACTGTATGGAAGTTCAACAACCAAGGAGTTAAAGAAGACACACTCATCCAGACAAGCAGGAGGGGCGGAGACAGGCAGCCCAGCAGAGCGAAGCAAGGCAGTGGCTGGAGGACCGAGGTGGGCAAAGCAGCGGTAGAGGAACCAGTGAGGTGGCGGATTGTGGTGCAGGGTGCTCAAGGCAGCAGTGGGTGACTGGTGAGGTCACCGGGCAGAGTGCAGACTGGGCAGTCCCACATTTGATCACAGATAAATTGGGAGGAACAACCAGGGAGCAGGACAGACTTTGCAACCCAGGGTTCCAGCATGGGGAAATAAAGCCTCAAACCACTAATTGAAAATATCTGTGGGGGTTGAGGCAGCAGCAGGAGAAAACTCTCAGCGGCACAGGAGAGTTATTTAGAGAGACCCACAGGGTCATAGAATGTACACAAGCCCACCAACCCAGGAATCAGAACCAGAAGGGCCCACTTTGCTTGTGGGAAGCAGGGGAAGCGACTGAAATCCGGCAGAGTGGAGCAAGAGCCAGTCTCCCTCTTGGATCCCTTTCCCACATACAACATCACAAAGCAGCAACATGGGTTACCCCACCCAGGAGAATACCTAAGGCTCTGCCCCTCACTACGTAACAGTCACTACATAACAAAAACAAAAACAAAAAAAAAGGCCCAAATGAAAGAACAGATCAAAGCCCCAGAAAAAATACAACTAAGTGATGAAGAGATAGTAAACCTATCAGATGCACAGTTCAAAACACTGGTAATCAGGATGCTCTAATAATTGGCTGAATTTGGTCACAGATTAGATGAAAAAAAGAAGGCTATGCTAAGTGAAATAAAGGAAAATGTGCAGGGAACCAATAGTGATGGGAAGGAAACTGGGACTCAAATCAACAGTGCGGACCAGAAGGAAGAAAGAAACATCCAACCAGAAAAGAATGAAGAAACAAGAATTCAACAAAATTAGGAGAGGCTTAGGAACTTCCAGGATACCTTTAAATGTTCCAACATCTGAATTTTAGGAGTACCAGAAGGAGAAGAGGAAGAGCAACAGGTGGAAAAAATAATAAAGGAGAACTTCCCCAATCTGGCAAAGAAAATAGACTTCCAGGAAGTCCAGGAAGCTCAGAGAGTCCCAAAGAATTTGGACCCAAGGAGGAACACACCCAGGCACATCAGAATTACATTAGCCAAGATTAAAATGAAGGAGAGAATTCTAGAAGCAGCAAGGGATAAGGGGACAGTCACCTACAAAGGAGTTCCCATCAGACTGTCAGCTGATTCCTCAAAAGAGACCTTATAGGCAAAATGGGCCTGGAAAGAAGTATTCCAAGTCATGAAAGGCAAGGACCTATATCCAAGATTGCTCTATCCAGCAAAGCTGTAATTTAGAATAGAAGGGAAGATAAAGCACTTCTCAGATAAGGTCAAGTTAAAGGAATTCATCATCACCAAGCCCTTATTATATGAAATGTTAAAGGGACTTATCTAAGAAAAAGAAGATCAAAAACATGTACAGTAAAATGACAGCAAACACAATTATTAACAACCACACCTAAAACAAAAACAGCAAACTAAGCAAACAATGGAACAGGAACATAACCACAGAAATGGAGATCACATGGAGAGTTATCAACAGGGGAGTGAGAGAGGGAGAGAGAGGGAAAAGGTACAGAGAATAAGTAGCATAGACGGTAGGTAGAAAATAGACAGGGGGAGGTTAAGAATAGTATGGGAAATACAGAAGCCAAAGAACTTATGAGACACATGGACATGAACTAAAAGGGGGAAATGTGGGTAGGAGGGGGTGTGCAGGGCAAAGGGTAGTGAAGGGGGGAAATGGAACAACTGTAATAGCATAATCAATAAATATATTTAAAAACAAAATATTTTTGCACTTTTATTGAAAAAATTAAAAGATAACATGTAAAATGAGTACACAAAAAAGCCAATATGCACCCTGATTAAACTGTGTACACAGGTGTGCTATTGATCACCTGTTTTCTCTTGGACTTCGCTGTTAGTTTTCACCTTTCTTAGATATAGCCTGTGAAATACAAATAAATATAAAACTCATTTTCATTAGAAAGCAATCTAAAAATTTTTATCACTTCAAATTTGAGCTCAACATCATCTGTACTATTACAGAATATATCTTGTAGAATAACAGAGCTATGTATCATAAATACATACCAGCAGCACAACATGAAAATCATTAGATTTTATTTCATTATGATCTACTCTCTGAAATGTACATGGTCCAGCTTATAATTAATCATAATTATTCAACCCCACAACATAATACCACAAAGCATCCAGAGGATTAGCAAACAGATAGCCTTATTTTTTTTCTGCCTTTTATAACAGAAAGAAAATTCAGACAATACAGCACCACATGAAAAGGGCAAACAAATTCATTTCCTGTAGGGGAAAAAAGAAAAGGTTTAAAAACAGTTTTCAGTCTAATATTCTCCAGGGATGAGCTTCCAAGTTTCTGGAGTTTCAAGTTTATGGAAGAAACCATTTCAGATCAATGTGCAAAAACTATTTCGCATCCTTTTCCAGAAGCTTTATTAAATTTTTATTTTAAATATGCTTTATGTTATATCATTATATCAAAAGCTGCAAGTTTAAAATGTCAAGCTCCACTGGTCAGCAGACTCTTTTATGAACAAATTTATACAAGTTACTAAAGTACAGCAATTGCTAGGCCACCATATACTACAAGGCCACCATTATAGGAAAAGTATATAAACACAGAAAAGTAAGACTATGCACACTCGCTCACACATACTGGTATGTATGTGTGTTAGCATGTGTGGACCTAGCTTTCAGAGGCAAAGAGCTAAATTTAGAGGAAAGAAAAAATTCTGCTTCTTCTTGGAAATTCTGTTTTTTCTGGGAAACAGTGCTCCTGGTATTTAAAGTCAACCAATGTTAAATCATTTGAGTCCATGGCCTCTCTCTCCTTTGGCTCCACTGCCTGGGAAAGACGACTTACTCTCTCAGAGGGAAGTGCAGGAGATGCTGAGAATTACTTCAGAACTGACTCTTAAGGAGACAGTAAGAGCTGAAGCTCTGGGGATAGCAAACTTCAGAACATCAAGTTCTCTGACAATGGGTAGTCAGAAGACAGAGAAAAGCTAATAAAAAACTATAAAGATTAAAGAAAATCAGGGTGAAACCAAAAAAAGGTTTACTGCTCAAGGTAACAAAACAAAGAATGATAGCGTTTACTAACAGATTATCTAATTGTACCCATATCATTTCTTTCCTTAAATCATACTCAAAATATAACATCTGATATATATTTAAAACATTTTGCCCTGGCTAGTGTGGCTCAGGGAACTGAGTGCCAGCCTGTGAAACCAAGGGTTGCCAGTTTGGTTCCCAGTCAGGGCACATGCCCTGGTTGTGGGGCCAGGTCCCAAGTAGTGGGCGTGCAAGAGGCAACCACACATTGATGTCTCTCTCTCTTTCTCCTTACCTTCCCCCTCTCCAAAAATAAACAAGTAAAATCTTTAAAACAAACATTTTAATACAAGTTGACATTTTTACATAATTTTTTAAAAACAAGATTTTTAAAATACAGAGTCTGGCAGAAGTAATGCATGCTTGAGTGTGATTGGTAGGTAATAATATGTGTGTAATAATTTATAGTTTAAATTTATACATTCCACCTAAAATGCTATATAGTGCACTTGAGTGTGATATTGTTATGTTGTAGTTACATGCTTATGATTTTGTAATAAAATATTTTGTAATAAAAAGGGATGTTACTTGTGGGGGACTATGTATATTTCAATTTGTCTATAAATAACTTAGTAATCCAACCCCATAGACCACAACCAGCTGTTTCACACATGGGGAAGGGGGTAGTATCAGTTTTATAAATTTAAACTTAGAAAAGAAACAGCTACACTGAAAGAATAAAGGGCTATATTTCAGGGACACAGAGAACCTGAAGAAATCAAAGTCATATCTTAAAATTTTTAACTTTTTTTATTTCTTAGTATGGGTATAACTATAAAGTGAAATTTAAAAGAAACACAATTTAGTCTGAATTTTTTTTAAAAAAGAAAAACATTTTAAAGTTTTAGCTATAGCCTGTATCTAAATATTGGTACTCACCTATATTCTCTGCTGCAAAAAGTCTATTGGTGTAACAGAAGATCCTCAAATCTATGATCTTTGTAAACCATAACCCGAGTGCTTTAAGAAAAAAGAAGTTCAACTCTTCTATCACTTCCTCTGAAATTCTGATTTCCTATTCTTTATTTTAAAATGTTAAGAACTTAACAATTACATCAATTTATTAAAGTATTCAATGGTGACTCAATAACAATGACCTAGAACCTGAATAAAATCCTAAGCCTTTTGACCTAAGACCTGCCAACAGTATAGAATGCACAAATGTCCAAGGTCTTTAGAAATTCTTAGCTTTGTTTGAAAATTCAGTAACATCATTAAAAATTGATATACTTTCATTTTCTACCCCACTAAAAATAGCTTTTCTCAACTCTTGCAACAATGAGACCAATATGTGAGAACACATCCAAAACAGCGACAAAATAAGTCATAATTAGAGTAGAAATGGGAAAGTAACAACTCAGAAAAGGATGGATGTAACTCTGGTAAATGCCCATTTAAAATAGAAAATCAAACCAAAAAAGAACAGAGCCAAATGAACCAAATGTAAGTTTAAATCAACAAAGAGATGAGACAGTTTAAAATATGACATTTCAAAACTTCAAATGTCTTTTTAGCTACATTATCACCTGAGTACTTCCAATTGAATCTCCAAAAAAAATGACTTCTTTATGTCTAAGACTGCATCATTTTCACCTACTCAACATTTTGTCTGGCAGAGGCATTCACTTTCTAACCCACTTGTACCACATACACCTCTCCCTCCATACTCAATTCAATGACTGGGCATGCACCTCAATGCCAGGGCAGTATTTAAGGTGAACCCACTGGCCACCACTCCCCTAAGGCTTTCTTATCAGTCCTGTAACTTGAGAACTAGAAGCTTCCTCTCTTCGTCCATTTCACCATCTACACCAGGAGGAGAACCCATTTTGCAAACAAAATCTTTCATAGAACTCTCAAACAAAAACAAACTTAAATCAACAGTAGCATAAATTTGTCCTTTAATTTGGAATGTACCTAACTTATTAAAAAGACATTCAAAGAAAACAATGGGGCCATTTGATAAATTAAACAGTAAAATGAAATTGAGACTGAGCATATCAACCTCAAAATTCAATGTTTCTGTATTTCTATTCTGCTCGCTTCAAATTTTTACTAATAAAACTTGCAATTACAGGACACTTTAATTAAACAGATTCAAAAGCTTGAAAGACAAGTAGGAAATTTCTGATTCAAAGTTGAATCACTAACAGTAAACCAGCTCTCATTCCTTACGAAAACTATAAGAGCTAAGAAGCACTCAAATCTTAGAAGAGGGGGAAAAACTCACATCACCATTTGCCATGCACATTCTCGATGCACCAGCAAGAAACCTTTGAGCAGACATGGCAGGTGAAGAATGATCTATTCTAAGGTTTGCACAGAAGAAGATTTCATCTAGCAAGACACATTGAAGAATCAGTAGTTTCCAACATTTCACACTAGAGGCATGACATATTTGTACATTCTTAGCAGCTCTAGAACACATTGAGGACCCCTGACACCTCACTCCACACTACAACCTGCAATGAAGAGCCCTCTACCATCACATCTCTACACACAAACTTTGTATTAACTTTTATTTAAACACTCTACTTTCTAAAGAAGCATGCATGTTTGTGTTCTCTAGAAGTTTTTGTGACAGGCTATTACAATAAAGACAAACATAGTCATATAGTACACAGATTTAGTTTTTTGATGTCAGATTTTTCTCTACTTACTTCATGGTGTGAACCTAAATATATTTTAATTTAAAATGCATGTTGATAAAATAAGTAACCAACCCACAGAGCAAAGATTTACATAACTTTCTGTGCCAGCTGAAGAGAGTTCTCAATCAATACATGAGTCTCAATCATTTATTTATTATTTAATTTCCACACATTTCATAAAATTCAGTAGAAGAACCAGGTTGCTCAAAAGTTGGACATTCCTACACTTGTTTCAGTTAGAAAATTTTACTTTACCCCACACTCATATTCTATCGGACCACATTCCTTGCTGAAAACAAAGAACAGAACTCCTCCAACAGGGCAATAAAAACACATTTATTAGAGATATATGGAAGGAAAGATACATTTATAGAACTTAATTTGGAAAATACTCCAGAAACAAAAATCCAAGATTATTTTTCTCAAGAACTTCATTTTTTCAGATGTATATGCTCTCCATAATTTCTATATAAATATCTATTTTAAATTTGCAGGCTACTGCTGTTTTAAATTAAAACCCAAAGCCTCCAGATATCATGAATTAAATATGGGGATATCAAATAAGAATATTATATGTTTGGAAGGAAATTATGTTTCCTTCTTTGAAATTTCTGAAAATGATTCTACATTATAACTTCTACCACAAAAGCTAGTCATTTTAAATTGTCACAAAAAGAGCCCTGGCTGGTATAGCTCAGGGGATTGAGCACTGGCCTACAAACCAGAGGGTCATTGGTTCAATTCCCAGTCTAGGGCACATGCCTGGGTTGCAGGCCAAGAGGCAACCACACATTGATCTTTCTGTTCCTTCCTCTTTCTCTAAAATTATTTTTTAAAATGGTCACCAAAAGATAAGCTACAGCCCTGACTAGTGTGGGCTGGTGTGGCTCAGTGTGGGTTGAGGGCCAGTCTGGGAACTCAAAGGTCGCTGGTTTGACTCCACATTGGGGCACATGCCTGCATTATGGGCCAACTGATGTTTCTGTCTCTCTCAAACATCAATGTTTCTCTCTCTCTCTTTCTCCCCCTTCCCCTCTCTGAAAATAAATAATAAAATCTTTTTAAAAAAGGTAAACTAGAAGAGAATATTATTCCCCCTTCTGTGGTTGGGGGGAGAAGTCACTTACAAGATAAAAATGAGTTTGTATCTGTAAAGATAGCAATTATAATTAGCCCCATCGGAATACATAAAAACAACAAATAAATTATGGTAGAATGAACTATTGGAGAAACTTCAGTGAGCTTTTTAGTTTCTTCTACTCCCTCCCCCCAAAAAAAAGCTTTTTGAAAAACAAGATTATTTTCTAGACAAAATAACACAGGACAGGACAGCACCGCCTGGGCTGTGACTGCACACAGGGCACGTTCCACACTGGGCTCATTTCTTACAGCCCTCCAGAGTGATCACTGAGGAGCGTAAATGAGCTTTTCAGTAACTTTTTTCCACTTATTTCCTTTTTTCCTGACAAATCAATCAGTGGTAGTATTCTTCTGGCCCTTCAACTGTGTGTGAGAGTTTAAGAGTTTGCAGGTCACACGTGAAACTCATGCTTCTGGCCCCTGAAGGCAGAGTAAGAAAAGTGACAGAACAGCAAAAAATCTATGCCAACTAAAACACGAAAGCACATGGGGATATAAGTCGAGCTCCAACAGCCCAGAAGTGAAAATTGACACTTTCACACACTGTGTGGATGACACACACAGCAGGAGCCACAGAACACGACCAGAGGCTGCTCCCACCCGCGAAGGAACTGTGTTTCACCACGTCTGACAACGTCTATTTACAGCAGACCTGATTTCTCCAGGCATGACTACTGACACATGCCAGAGATGCATTATTTAACAGTGTTACTAAACCAAAATGGGAATTTTCTACGCATCTTTTAATGGGCTATGACACTTTTTCCCTTAACTAATTATGTTCAGTTTTAAATAACTTAAAATCTTCAACTTTAATCAAAAACAAGGTATTTGAATTTAAAACCTCTGGGGCAAGAGTGTTTTTCCATCTTAACAAAACAAGGGTTAAAAGGAAAATTAAAAGACTACACTTCCCATAGTTAACCAAAAGGGACCAGAAAAAAATCTTAGATGGGCACATCTTAGCAAAATTAATAACCCAGCCTTCTCTTCAACCCCCAAATCCATGCTCTATCTCCTCCAAAACAGGCCTGCTGACAGCCTCAGCCCAAATCCACGTGTCCTTCTTGCCCTGCCTGGCCCACAGAACTCACCCAAAACCACGTGCCCACTATTGTACACACAATATTTTCCATCAGTGTTTTCTGTCACCTTCCATGCAAACACGCAGTCCAGTGAGAAAGTGCATTTCATGACTGTGTGTTTCCCTTTGCAATATTTGTGCCCTCTTGTTTTAGGTAGGAAAATGTATGTAAAAAGGCCCTCTGTGTTGGGAAACTAACAGTTGGAAATAAGCTGCAGCTTTTACATAATAAGCATTATATTTCGATCCCTGTCCCACAACTGTGAGGAAAAAAGAATTTTTTGAAAAGAAACTGGGTAGAAAGCACAAAGGAACAGCCTGTGGTGACTAAGGGCAGACTACAGGAAGGCAGGTTTATTTCTGCTCTGAGCCACAGAATTGGAATAAACAGCCCCCAGCTCATAAACCCAAAGCAGCAACAGAGTGAGCCCTATCACCCCAGAGTCAGGTGAGACCTCTGAGATGTCACATGTGTGCACAGAGGCCAACACAGTCAGCAAGACCCACCCTGTGATGACAGGCGCTGTGAGGCTGGCCAGAGCAGCCTGGGAGGAGGACAGGTCTTCATTATACTTGCTCCTTTGGGCCCTCTGCAGAAAGCAGACAAGAGGCTGGGAGGCTGACTCCCATGCCCAGCAGGCCCATCTGGGAAGCAGGCACTAATATAGACCCCCTATGCAGGGCTGCTCACCTGACTGATATCAAACCAGGTGAGGGCCACCAGGGCGCTGCAACCTCCAACCAACACACTCTACTCTGCACAGCAACATTCCGTCAGGCTGGGACAAGTCTCCCACATGGCATTATCCCATCGCCAACTTGGCAGAGACCCAAGGCACCTTCTGGGAACATCAGCTTTTCAGGGCTCAAACCAGGGGTGTGGGCCACCAGCCTTCAGCAAACATATGTCAACAGCTCTAATCTCTGGGCTGCAAAGATGCTTGAGAGCCATGCAGGGTTACACTGCAGGGAGTTGACAGTGCTTGGCAGTGTGTACCCACTGAGAGTCCACAAAGGACTTACTGTGCTGCTTCAAATTTGGGAAGTGGTTCATGTTCATGTGATATTTTACAGTTCCTAGAGGCTCTTAATGACTCTTAAGGGTAGGGCACCAGGAATCACTGTTCTTACATAACAACATTAGGCAAATGATTAGCAAGGAGCTTAAAGACCACAATACCTGCACACTTGCTGTCACCTGCACACTTGCTGGTGTAAGCCTTGCTTACTAGTGAAACCCAGGTGAGGGAGAGTCCCTTTCCAGGTGCAGACCCATAACAGATGTCTGGGCTTGTGATCATGCTTTGGTCTAATATTCAAGCTGACACTAGAGAAATCTAAGCTTAGTTATTTCCCCTTAATGAGACCTCAGTAGGGGTAGGGGGACGCTCAACTTCAATTCTCAAAAACAATGAGGAGATTCAAAGTAAGATTAAATCAACTTTACCAGACCTTATCTTAAGTTGGGGATAAGTTCTTAAGCCTAAATCAGGATATGTGGCTAAGACCTTGTCTAGTCAATATTATCTTTTTAAAACTCTTAAAACTGACCAGCAATGGAACAGACTATTCTTGGTTTGGTTGGCTAAAACATTTTTCCACTGGCCTATGATGAAGGATCATTAATAGACCCATCACACACACATTTAAAAGAAGACATGTATCTTAGATTTAAGAAAAATAAAATAAAATAACCAGGGTGGGGGGAAGACGTGTAAACATTGGAATTGCATTCAGCAAGACACTGACACTGGGGAGCCAGGAGTGGGGTCCAAGGGAAGAGCAGACACAAACCTCTTCTGAAGGCTCCTTATCACATAAGTTCATTGAGTGAGATGGCAGGTGCACTGGCAACCCTTCTGAGATCTCTCTCCTTCTCCTTGTGTGTGCTTCCTTTCTTTATCCTCCTCCTCTCTATGTGGGGAAAGTATCCTCTCTATCCCTCTATATCTCTCTCACTCTCATCAGCTCTATGACAACAATGCTTGTCCTTTTTTACCCCTCTTTCCAAGGAGAACAGGGTAAGGAAACAGAAACAGAGTGAAATACTTAGATATTATTCTGTGATTAACTTATAACTCAACATTTGGCAGGACAGACTCTGCAAACACTCACAGAGTGTGCATTATATACGTTATGACTAAAATATAAAATCAGGAAGAAAATTCTAACTGGTTTGAGAGCTCTAACTCATATTTGGATATAAACACCTGAAAATTAGCCAAGAAAATGACAAAACACATGAAAAGAATACAGTTCTAATCCTCAAATATAACATATTTGTGCTTACTATAATTTCAGGGCAAGCTTTCAAACCTTCTTAATAACCACATCGAAACACAGGACTGACTGAAAGTGCACATTCAAAATGAGACATCATAACTAATGTAGCCCACACATGAGCCACTTAGAAAGCCTAAGCAATTATGTCCAAGACTGTCTACATGTTGCCTTCCATTCGCCACATTTTTATAAAACTCCACCTTTGAGGCTACTCTTCTGAATTATTTTGATCTGAGATACCTTGTATTATGCACTGAATTGTGTTTCTCCCCCCAAAATATAGGTTGAAGCCCCAGTACCTCAGAACATGACTGACGGTAGTTGGTGCCAGGAACCTTACAGAGGTAATTACATTAAAATGAGCTCACAAGTGCAGACCCTAATTCAATATGACTGGTATCCTTATAAAAAGGGGAAATTTGAACATAGAGACAGACACAGAGGGGAAAATCATGGGAAGACACACAGAGAGAACACCATGTGAAGAGATGGAGAACTATAGTGATGTATCTACAAGCCAAGGAACACGTAGGGCTACCAGAAACTGAGAAGAGGCATGGAGTAATCCTCTCCAGAGACTTCAGAAGAAGCATGACCCTGCCAACACCTTGACTGCAGATTTATGCCCTCCATAATCGTGAGACAATGAATTTCTGTTGTTTAGACCACCCAGTTCTTGGTCCCTTGCTTTGGCATCCCTACAAAACTAACAGAACAAAGTGCTTTTAAAGAGCACTTTGAAAGTGTTTTTTAAGTTTCATGTGGGAAATAAGACCATTGATTTCAGGAGGAAATGAGGGACACAAACTAGCCACCTCTCTACCTGGGCATAACCCACCTTTCCATCTGAAGCCCAGACAGGACAGGGTACAGGACCTTATATGCCCTACCCTCAAGTGCCCAACTCTCTAGGGGCTGACACAACCAAAATTAAGCACCACTGAATACAGAGTCCATGCTCCTTGGGGATGTTTTCCAAAATCCAGCACCTTCTTTCCCCAACTCTTCCCTTTCCTCGAGAGGCACTGTGTGGTGCTGCGTGGGGGTTCACATAATGTCCGCATATAGTAATGAAGTGATGGAATCATATATTCATGCATGCTGAACTCAAATACACACTCTGATGCACCTTTGCTACATATAGGATATACAAAGAGCCCAAGCACCAGGCACTGGTGTTTTCTTTCCATATTAAGTAAAACTTGATTGGGAAACTTGTCATATATTAATTCAGTAAATATTTGCTGAACACCTGCAATGATTTAGGTCAGAGGTTGGCAAACTCTTCTTGTAAAGCCAGATAGTACGAATTAGAGGCTTTGCAGGCCATTTAGCCACTGTCACCACTACTCCACAATGGTAGCAGCCACAGAGAGTGCATGAAGGAATGGTGGTGGGGAGGGAGGTATGATTTGGCATAAAGGCCTCAAGTCCACTAACGCAATTTGAATGAGCGGGTATACGGAGCCCTGCCCTACAGAGGCCTCTGAGACAGGGCGCTCAGACAACAGGGGGTGTACCAACACCCTAAACATATGACCTTTGCAAAGCAGACAGTGAGAAACTGGAGGACAACAAAAACAAGCAGAAAGGGAAGGAAAAAATGAAGAGCCAGAAAGAAAAATGCATCACAAATGCTAGGGTTCACAAGCCAACATTCAATGTCACAGGTGACACTAATATTATTTAACTATGTACTTCAAATATAATTTTTTAAAACCCTGTGGAAAGCTAAGCAACCTACAAATGGGTAAAAGAACAGGTCTTTAAAACCTGCCCTGAAAGTGGGGGTAGAGGGTGTGAAATCCCTGCTTGAGCACCAGCCATCTCCTATCGCAGAGGTAGGAGGTGAGAGTAACAGACCCAGTTGGCGCAGCCACGAGGAGCCCCTGAGAGGAACATGTGCTCCACGCACCCATGCGCTGTGCACATCTATTTTAACAAGCTGCGTGTGATTTATTGCCCTGATGCTCACATTAAACATTTTTAATACCTTTTAGCATCTTCTAAAATCTGTTAAAATTAAATTCCAAACACAAGGCACTCATCCACACCTTAGGAGGCAAAGGTTTTACTAATATGATCTCTCTTTATAGCCCTTGCCAAAAAACAAAGGAAGTCTTTCAGTCTTTGTGTACGAAAGTAATAATCCAAAAGCACAAAGGGGACTTTCCCTCCTAAATTTACACACACACAAACACATATGCTCACATGAGTTAACGTCAGTGAGTACAGATAGGGCAGTATGTTTGTTCTGCTGCTCAGAGCATCTCCTTACCGCAGCCCCAGAAAGAAAACTGCCCCTGGTCCGCGGGAGGAAAGCCTTCAGAGGGCCCAGCTCTCCTTGTCTCATACGTATGCACAAGGACTGATCAAAAGTCATAACGCACTGCATTACTGGGGACCCTTTAAAGAGACCACCCAGTAGTTCAAATGTCTGATAAAATACTTCATCTAATGTCATGCCCCCTATTTAATGACTTGTTTAAAACAAAAAACACCAAAATATTCAACACCCTCAGCTTTCATCAGGTGATTTTAAGACTATTTTATGAATAATTTGTCATTTTCCTAAGGTCAATAGTCCATAGTGCTTACTTATTCACTAACCAAATACTACAAATAGAGGATGTTTATTTAAATATTGAGTATATTTAGTATGTACATATTTAGTTAATATCTAACGCATGAGATAAAGTACATGAGGGTACATGCAGCTGCCCCCACTGTGATCAGCTGAACTTGTGTGTATTCCATAGATGAATGAGCAGCTCCTACCTAAGCTACCTAAACACATAGCACATCAAACTAGAAGAGTGTGGGGAGGGAGGAGATGGGACAGATCTAAAATGACAGTCAAAGCAATGATAATTCAAGATTTTAGAAAATAAAAATACTTCCATTCCCTATGCTGGTCCCCAATCACCAAAACTACAAAAACAAACTCCCTCCTCCATACATTTCCAGGTCTTGTTGAACCATGGCCACACCACCCTGACCAAGGCTGTCCTTGGCCTCAGTAGCAGCAGCTGTACCCTCCTATGTCCTGGTTCCCAATCGCCAACTGCATGACTAGCCACAGGCACTGGCCCAGCCTGGGCACTTCCGAACACATGCAGCCTCACTCTGCAAGGTTGCACCAGGAGAAGCACACACATGCATGCGAACACCCAGTGATCTCTGTGAACTGGTATCTTTATTTCCCAAAATTACAAATCCACTAGTTTTCATAACTGCCTGAATAACCCCTGAGGCAAGATGTCCATGTGACCAACTTCTCCTGCTGCCCTCCAACAACCAGTCCAACACGTTTTCTTCTAAATTTGGCACACACAATTATATATGGCCTGAATAGGTAAATGATGTCAAAACAAGCACACTGATCAGAGTAAGGTGAGAACATTCCTGTACGAACACTCAGCCTCACCCTTAGGAGGGGAGGGATGGTGGTATCAAGGGTCTGAGAGCCTTATTCTCTATTTGCAGGGTGCCAGTGAAGGGCCCAATCATCCCCCTGTATTCCCCCAGTGTCTGTTCAGATAACTGACACCTACAGCATTAGAGGAACTGCCAAACCACAGAACAAATCCTACTGCTCTGACTTCATGTAGCACAGAACTGGTACGTGGCTTGAAATGGTCAGGCACTTATATTTATTTAAACGTCAATGACAGACTTAAAAATTCACAATGCTGTTAGCTAAAAGAGAAAACAAACTCATCTATTAAGACCGCAGCAACTGGCTCTTTGCTGACTTGACTTACTCCACCTTCCTGGGTCTCCTACTGCCCCCAACTGCCCACTCCCAGAATCTAATTCCATAATCTGTGCCAAACAACCATCACAGCCAACACATCCATTAGGAGGCTGAGGGGCTGCTATCCCTGTAAGTGCTTTAGGCTTACTCAACATGAAGAAATTACCTTTGGCTTCACAGAGCTGACACAAAGCTTACAGGAAACAAAAGGGAGTAAGTGCAATATGCACCATTTGACACAGATAATCATAGATAATGCCACCAACACCAGCTTCTGTGGCATTTACACCAGGTAAAAAAAAACTCAGAACTGCTGCTTCTAATTTAGAGAGGAATTAGAAATGGGTTTGCAAAAGATATACATTTTGAAAATAAAAATCTTATGCAGTTAAAAGCTAATAATAATGATTACACACAAATATAAATTGTTGGTAGCATAGAGTTCTAGGAAACAAACCTATCAAGCTGTAATAACATCAAAACATTTATAATATTTATACTGGCTCAACTATAAGGAGACAATTATAATTTTGATTGTGATTTTTCTAAAGGATTGAGCATCTTTTTACGTCCTATTAAATTTAAATGGTGCCCTGGCTGGGTGGCTCAGTTGGTTGGAACAGCATCCATATACCAAAAAGTGTGTGGGTTCGATCCATGGTCAGGCCATATACCGAGGTTGTAGGTTCAACCCCGTCAGAGTGCATACACAAGGCACCTGCTCTCATAGCAATGTTTCCCTTTTTCTCTTTCTCTCCCCTCATCTATCTCTAAAATCAATGAACACATCCTTGGGTAGGGATTAAAAAAAATCTACATGGTGACTACAGCCCTGTAGCCAGAAAAAGAAAGAACACAAGAAAGAACCAAGGCAGCAGTGGGGTTCTAACAGGGAGCCCAACTTGTTAGCCAAACTGGGCAGAATGGTCATCCCAAAAGTTCTCCTGAGTTGGAGGCCACAGTTTCAAGATTTTGAACGAAAGGTTATAACTATATGTGTTAACCCTCAATTCCATACTCAAAGCATTTGTCTGTCTCATTCCAGCTCCAGTTCTGTGACCTGTCCCTATCTAATTAAAAAGGTAGTGGTTAACAGCTGGAAAACTACAAAATGCTAAGTGGATAGTGTTGGTAGACAAAACTCTCCCTAAAAGAAGCAGAACAGGAAGAGCACAAAGAATAGTAAGTGCTGCAGGAAGAACCATGGGAATGTGTCCAAAGCACCTTGTTTTAGAAAAAAAAAAGGGGGGGGAGGAGAGTTGTAAGAAATTATCCCCTGATTACTAAGGAGCTGTTAACAGATGAAGTCGATCTATATCTCCTAATGTAGAAACATAGTAAGATGCACTGGCACAACAGTAAGTGTAGCAGAAAATATTTGTACATGGGAGGGTGTGTTTGAAATGCTCATATATGTACAGAGATTTCCAGACAGATGTCCACCACCCAAATAAAAGGTAATTGTGCTTTCCTTCCACAGAAGAGAAGGAGTGTGGCATTCAGGGCATTTTTATTGATTTTCTACTTTAAACACTTCTCTTTCCATGGACATGAACTACATTTGCAATTTTTTAAAAACCCTCAGGTTTTAAAGAACAGAAAGATTTGAGAGCAGAGCAAGCACAAGGTTTGTAAGACTTGTTCTGTTTAAAAAGAAGAAACAGAACACTTCCGGCCAAGATGGAGGCATAGATGGACACTCTGTGCCTCCTCACACAACCAAAATTAAGGACAACAAAGATTTAGAAACAAGAAAACAACCAGAACTATTAGAAAACTGAACTGTACAGAAGTCTGACAACCATTCATCCATTCATCCAGACCGGTAAGAGGGGCGTAGTCGCGGCAGGAAAAAGTGGAAGTTGGTGGACCCGGGGCCCAGGGTGCAACGGGCAGACCCAGCGAGGCTGTGTAAGGTGGCTGGCTGATCAGGCAGTCCCACATTCACGTGCAGATAATCCAGGCGAAACCAGGGCCCCAGCGCCAGGAAATAAAACCTAAAAACACTGATTGAAAACACTTGTGGGGGTTGAACGGCCAGGGGAGACTGCCAGCCTCACAAGAGAGTTCGTTGGAGAGACCCACAGGGTCCTAGAATGTACACAAACCCACCCACACAGAAATCAACACCAGAAGGGCCCAATTTGCTTTGGGGAAGCAACGGAAGGAACTAGAATCCGAGAGAGAGTGGAGCAAGCGCCAATGTTCCCTCTCAGACCCCACCCCCACATACGGCGTCACAACCTAGCTTCTGGGCTGCCCCAACCTGGTGAACACCTAAGGCTCCACCCCTCATACTTAACAGCCGCGACCAGACCAAAAACAAAAACAAAAAACCTCCAAAATGGCTCAAATGGGAGAACAGATCATAGCCCCAAAGCCACTTCATCTAAGTGACCAAGAGATAGCCAACCTATCAGATGCACAGTTCAAAGCACTGGTGATCAGGATGCTCACAGAATTGGTGGATTTTGGTAGCAAATTAGATGAACAAATGAAGGCTACAATAAGTGAAATGAAGGACAATGCACAGGGAACCAATAGTGATGGGAGGAAAACTGGGACTCAAATCAATGGAGTGGACCAGAAGGAAGAAACAACCAACCAAACAGAAAACAAAGAAGAAACAAGAATTCAAAAACATGAGGAGAGGCTTAGGAACCTCCAGGACATCTTTAAACGTCTCAACATCCAAATTATAGGGGTAGCAGAAGGGGAAGAGGAAGAGCAACAAGTGGAAAACTTATTTGAACAAATAATAAAGGAGAACTTCCCCAATCTGGCAAAGGAAATAGACTTCCAGGAAGTCCAGGAAGCTCAGAGAGTCCCAAAGAAGGTGGACCCAAGGAGGAACACACCAAGGCACATCAGAATTACATTAGCCAAGATTAAAATGAAAGAGAGAATTCTAGAAGCAGCAAGGGATAAGGAGACAGTCACCTACAAAGGAGTTCCCATCAGACTGTCAGCTGATTTCTCAAAAGAGACCTTACAGGCAAGAAGGGGCTGGAAAGAAGTATTCCAAGTCATGAAAGGCAAGGACCTACATGCAAGACTGCTCTATCCAGCAAAGCTGTCATTTAGAATGGAAGGGAAGATAAAGCGCTTCTCAGATAAGGTCAAGTTAAAGGAGTTCATCATCACCAAACCCTTATTATATGAAATGTTAAAGGGACTTATCTAAGAAAAAGAAAATAAAAAATATGACAGTAAAAAGACATCAAACTCACAGATACTAACAACCATACCTAAACAAAAGCAAACTAAGCCAACCACTAGAACAGGAACAGAAACACAGAAATGGAGATCACATGGAGGGTTAGCAACAAGGGAGTAGGAGGAGGAGAGAGGGGGGAAAGGTACAGAGAGTAAGTAGCATAGACCGTAGGTAGAAAATAGACGGGGGAGGGCCAGAATAGTGTGGAAAAAGTAGAAGCTAAAGAACTTACGACACATGAACATGAACTAAAGGGGAGAATGTGGGTGGGAGGGGGTGTGCAGAGTGGAGGGGAATGATGGGGGAGAAATGGCACAACTGTAATAGCATAATCAATAAAATATATTAAAAAATAAATAAATAAAAAATAAAAAAAGAAACAAAACATGGCTGAAGGATCTCCTCAAATGCACAGTGAGTACTAAACAAAAACACTCCAAATGTAACTCAGAAAAGCTTTGTTTTTACAGATATACCCATATCTGTAATACAAAAAATAATAAATACATCTTGTGCTTTCAAGTATATTACACATAGAATGAAAGCCACAACATATCATTTCCAGAATTGGGAGCCTTTCGATTTGTTGGGTGTTTTCTACTTCAGATTGAAGTTGTAGTGCTGGTAACAAAAGGCATTGGAAAGAAAAGTGATGACATCCTGAATATGAAAGAAGTGAGGGCCATGCTGAGATGGCATTTCTAAAGCAACACATACATCGCTGCTCTAATGTCCAGCACCCACTAGAAGGACATGTTCCTCCATGAGGTCCCCAAGTACTAACTCCTAACTGTAGTTCCGGAGCAGCTCAGATACCCTGACAATGTCCCAATTTAAAACTCTGCTCCAAAAAGGAGAACTGAGGCCCACAGCTGTGACATGATCTGCTGCAGCTTAAGTGTCATAGACTAAATAAAGGCTTCTCCTTCATGGGTGCTTGTATTCGACCACATTGCTAATATTCATTGCATTCACAGAAAAAATGCTGAAGGCACACACAGTATTTCAAGTTGCTGCACCCAGAAAGTATTAGTAAGTCCATTTACGCCAAGGTCAGCTCTGGGCTACCTTTGTGAGTGAGAGGCCCTGAGTACAGTGGTTAGGCTTAGGCACTGGGGCCAACAGTGGACATAAGTGCTGACTCTCTTTTCCCAGCATGAGAAAGTTATTAACACTTTCTGGTTGTTCCTAGTGACCTCAGTGGTAAACTGAGGCTAGCAGTAGTTAGGAGTCCCCCAACTTTGACACGGTTGTTAAAAGGAATGAGATAACATAGCACTTAGAACAGTACCTGGTACAGAGCCAAGGCTCAAAATTACATCACCGATTATCTTGAACATATCCATCAAGTCTGCTATACTGTTCATTCCTTGAGGTCAGTCAACCAACATGTAGGCAACAGTAGATATATTTGTTTTCATTCTTCTTTTTTCTATTAATTCAATTGTAAAGGATGATGTGGGAAGGAAAACAAGGTGTGAGACCTGCTGGAATGTACCAGCTACTGTGCTGGGCTTTTATAAATAAAAGTTAACAACCTTCACATGAGCTGTGTGAGTAGACAGATCAGTGGACCAAGTCTGGGAAGTTTCTAGAACTACCCAAGGTCACTGATGTGATGACATGTGGCAAAGTGGAGTCTGAAGCCCAGATCTGATAGGTACAGAATCTATAGGCACTCGCACCACAACATAGTCTATCAGTTTGGTTCTACTGATGGTAAGCATTACTTTTCTTAGTTTAATTGTTCTTCTTAAAAAAGTTAAAAAACTCCAGTGATTTTTCTTACTCTGCCTGAATGATAACCTAAGCCTCTACATGTGTAGAGGCCTCCAGCAGTTTAAGCAAACCAACGACCCGCCCTAGGTCCCTAGACATCCACATACAATCCGTCTGCACCACTCCCTGGGAACAGCCACCTCCATATCTCACTTATCCTGGCTCCACGTCAGCCTGCACTCCACTCCACATGAGCCCACTCTTGCATCAGAGCCTGTGGCCATCACCTCCTTTCCTCATGACCTTTAGTGGCAGTCCAACTCCTCTGACATTCATTCCCTGCTGGCACTGTGTCTGATGTCACCACCCAGTTTGTGGAGGCCACTGGTGAGAGGCTTTGAAAGCCTGAGACAAATAACTGAAACAGTTACTATACAACTGCCTCTGCAAGGCAGAATACAAAATAAAAATCTCACCAAGTTTCAAAGGAATAGTGATGCTGAAAATAATGTGCCAGTTCCCATCAAGCCTAATGTTGTCAACCAATTAGCAGAATAGACTTTCTTCATAATGGGGTATATCTGTGTTAATTCGCTAGAGTAGAGGATTAGTACATAAAGAAAAGGTGGGTAGGTTGCCATGGCAGCTGTGATGGACAGGCAGGGGTAGGAGCAGCAAGACACGGTTTGGAAAAAGTGTCAAACATGAAAATTGAGGGTAGAAGAATTTTGCAGTTGCTCATATTACAAAAACCTATTAAGGAAATGTTTGCCTAGCCTTATCACATTCAAAACACTATATTATGCAATAAGAAAGTTGAAAGTAAGGCAAGAAACCTAAAAGAAAGGAACATAAAATCAAAATATAATATGGGGAACACCTTATAAAGTATAGGATTGTGGAGCCACTATGCTGTACACCTGAAACTAATACAAAATAAAATTAAATGTCAACTATAATTGAAAAATAATTTTTTAAAAAATCAAGATAAAGTCTAAGACATAAGTTACACAAATGATATACAAACAAACCTAATTGTGTAAGTGAACCGTTTTACAAAAATTCAATAATTAAATGTTCCAGTTTTGTGCCGCCTCTTTCCCAGAAACCAATACACAAAATAAACCTGTTAGCAAGGATTCATTCAGGTGCCATGCGCAAGTTTCTTGCGAGACAGACAAAATAATCCATATGCCTTTATTTGCAGGTACTTCCTTTTTAATTATACTTTATTGATTATGCTATTACAGTTGTCCTATTTCCCCCATCATTCCCCTCCACCCTGCACACCCCTTCCCACCTACATTCCCCCTTTAGTTCATATCCATGTTTCATAAGTTCTTTAGCTTCTACTTTCCCCACACTATTCTTTCCCTCCCCCTGTCTACTTTCTACCCACCATCTATGCTACTTATTCTCTGTACTTTTTCTCCCTCTCTCCTCCTTCCACTCCCCTGTTGCAAACCCTCCATGTGATCTCCATTTCTGTGCTCTGCTCCTGGTCTAGCTGTTTGCTTAGTTTGCTTTTGTTTTAGGTGTGGTTGTTAATATCTGTGAGTTTGCTATCTTTTAACTGTCCTATTTTTTATCTTCTTTTTCTTAGATAAGTCCCTTTAACATTTCATATAATAAGGGCTTGGTGATGATGAACTCCTTTAACTTGACCTTGTCTGAGAAGCACTTTATCTTCCCTTCCATTCTAAATGACAGCTTTGCTGGACAGAGCAACTTGCATGTAGGTCCTTGACTTTCATGACTTGGAATACTTCTTTCCAGCCCTTTCTTGCCTGGAAGGTCTCTTTTGAGAAATCAGCTGACAGTCTGATGGGAACTCCTTTGTAGGTGACTGTCCCCTTATCCCTTGCTGCTTCTAGAATTCTCTCCTTCATTTTAATCTTGGGTAATGTAATTCTGATGTGCCTTGGTGTGTTCCTCCTTGGGTCCACCTTCTTTGGGACTCTCTGAGCTTCCTGGACTTCCTGGAAGTCTATTTCCTTTTCCAGATTGGGGAAGTTCTCCTTTATTATTTGTTCATACACTTGTTGCTCTTCCTCTTCCCCTTCTGTTACCCCTATAATTCGGATGTTGGGATGTGTAAAGATGTCCTGGAGGTTCCTAAGCCTCTCTTCATTTTTTTTGAATTCTTGTTTCTTCCTTCTTTTCTGTTTGTTTGTTTCTTTCTTCCTTCGGGTCCACTCCATTGATTTGAGTCCCAGTTTTCCTCCCATAACTATTGGTTCCCTGTGCATTTTTCTTCATTTCACTTATTGTAGCCTTCATTTGTTCATCTAATTTGTGACCAAAATCAACCAATTCTGTGAGCTTCCTAATCACCAGTGCTTTGAACTGTGCTTCTGATAGGTTGGCTATCAGAGCTTTGTGCTCTGTATCTGATAGGTTGACCACCAACTGGCCACTCAGATGAATTAGCTCCGGGTCCCCAGTCTGTTCTCTTGTTTGAGCCATCCTTGGTTTTGGTGTTTTTGTTGGTGTTTATTTTTCAGGGGGGAGGGATTGTTTTGTCTGGTTACAGCAGTTAAGTAGTGAGGGGTGGAGCCTTAGGCGTTCACCAGGGCGGGGCAGCCCAGTCGCTGGATTGTGATGCTGAATGTGGGGATAGGGTCTTAGAGGGAACAATGGCACTTGCTCTGCGCTCTCTCGTGGATTCCACTCCCTTTAGCTACTTTCCCCTAGCAAATTGGGCCCTTCTGGTGCTGATTTCCATGTGGGTGGGCCTGCACATGCTCCAGGACCCTGTGGGTCTCCCCAACAAACTCTCCTGTGAGGCTGGGACTCCCTCCCAGCACCTCAGCCCCTACAAGTGTTTTCAATGGGTGCTTTTAGGCTTCACTTCCCGGCAGTGGCGCCCTGAATAGCCCAGTCTGTCTTGCCAGTTTTCACCTGGTTTATCTGTGCACGAATGTGTGTCAGCAGTCAGCTGCCTTGTGAGCACTGCTTGACCTCCTTGCATTCAGCAACCGGCAACGGCCGCCTGTGTCCCTGGGGTGACTGCACACCCCAGACCACCAGCCACCGTCTTATACCACATCGACCCTACTCCTCCCGCCACAGACTCTGATGGCCACTGACTCTGCCCTCTTACCGGTCTGGATGAATCATTGTAGGACTCCCATACAATTCAATTTTCTCTCTGTCCTGGTTGATTTTTGGGGGGTTCTAAATTTTTGTTGTCCTTTATCTTGGTTGTGAGAGGAGGCACAGCGAGTCCACCTACGCCTCCATCTTGGCCAGAAGTCTATTTGCAGATACTTTCCATTCCTTTCAAAAACAAAGATGAAGCCAGAGCAACCTTCCTCCCAATAACTTTTATGTTTATGTCTAATAAGTATCCAAGCGATAAAAAAGAACTCACTACCAAAGGCCTGCCACAGACTTTTTGTAAGTTCCACAATTAGGCATCCACCACCCTGTAGTTCACCCCCATCCGCAAGTGTTAGTTTTAATTAAAAGTGATCATGTGTATCAGGCCTTGCGGTGGAGACCAGTCACCAGGACTCTGAGAATTTCCCAATTGTGTATTTGAATTCACCACAATACTTTGTCATGGGGATTTCTGCCTTCAGTAATAATGTGCTTTGTTCTCACTGGTGCCCCTCACACCTGCCAAGCGAAAAGCAAGCCACACAGACCTCTGCTCCATGGTAGTGCTGCCCTCTAGTGGATGCTGTCAGCACAGCATTTCCAAAGAAACAGCTAGCACAGAGGGGGAAAAAGATGTGAAATAAGAGAGAAAAGGCCTGACACAAATTAATATAAGAGAAAAAGTTAGCCTAAGAAAATATAAAGTGATCTCTCCTAAAAATTCAATGGTATTTTATGACATCAAATAATCAAAGTTTGCAGGCATGAAATATAAAAATCTCAGAAACGGGGACATGTCTAGCTATATAGTCTCTAAAATTTTTATATACTGATAAACCAGCAAAAATGTATCTGTATCTATGTGTACCTATTATAACTTATACACATACATACATTAATCCCCCCATTGGTATATTGAAGAAAGCAGTGGCAATTCTAAGCCCACAGAATCTAATAGTTGTGTCAGTCTGGTAGACAAACAACACAGAAAGGTGATTCGTACACTATAGAGAGGACAGAGAATGAAAAATGAACTTCACTAGGCTGTCTGATTCTTCATTTAAAATGAAGTTATTTGCCAGGAATCTGTGCCAGTTAAGAAATACTTGAAATTTAAGAACAATTAAAACTCACAGGAAGTCATGAAGCCACCAATATGGATTTGTAATACTTACTTTTTTGCTACATATTAAAATCACACCAAAAATTAAATCTGCCCCCTAACTTCATACTTAGTAAGATTTCATTTATAAAACTCAAATCAAATTTGGGGGAGACAGCAAAACAGAAAACCAAGCCATGTTTCAGGGTTAGTACCCATGTTGATAAGAAGCTAACTAAAATGTTCAGAACATCTAGGTGGCAGCAAACAGTTCTATCTTCTGAGACACCTTACACATGCTATTATGACAGCTATAATAGTTTCCATGACAGCATTCTAAAATAAAATCTACTTTCACATCATGCTTTGAAAAGCACTGCAGTCACAGGCTTGCTCAGGTGCCAGCCATTATGCTTAATCATAAACTAGCAATGACCTCTGCTGGAAAATCCAGGAATCACATCCTAAAAACAAAAGTATAGACTTTCATTTCTGAGTATTTTGAAATAAAAATACCACAAAACAGCTCAAATACTTAGGCTTATCACAACCTTCTCAATCTGGTTTTACAAAATAGTTGAAAAGCTTAGGCTTTCGGAGTGGTTTTCTTTGACTTGAAAAATCAGTTATAAACTGAGCCCAACCATCCACAAACATCTTTTTCTTTCTATTTGTATGATTCTTACTTCTCCTCCCAGAGAAAATAAATTTCATAATTGTTAGAAGAGAATTATGAACCTCATAAAATATGAGACATGGTTATGCAAGGTTATTTCAACTATTACCAGGGATTGGGTCCTCATGCCTTCACCATAATATTTAACATCTCTTCTGGTTTCAAATTCATTCTACTCCATTAAACAAGGTATAATTAAGAAATCTAAGATGGCATTGGAGTGCGTGGCGGCTAAACTCATCTCCTTCCAGGATCAAACTGGAATCAGATCTAAATTACAGAACAATCATCCTAAACAGCCAACTGAGTACTAGGTGAAGAGAAGTCTTGTAACCAGGGATTTGTAGAAGAAGCCACACCAAGACTGGTAGGGTAGAGACATAAAAAAGGCTGGCCTCACTCCTATGCACAGTGGCCATGGATTTAGATGGACACCTCAGCAGCCATGTTTCCTCGTGAGAAATGTAAGATCTAAACACCAAGCTGGGATTCCCAGTCCACAGCACCGAAGCCAGAAAGAGGTGCCCACAAAATAACTGGCTATGAAAAGCAGCAGGGTTTCTGTCTGGCAGGGAAGCAGGAATCCACTGAGACACAGACAACCTCTTAAAGGAACAATGCACAAAATTTCATTCGCAGCCACTTACCCTGGGCTCAGGCAAAGGGAGGGCAGAGAGAACTAGAGTGATGTGAGGAGAGTCTGAGGTTTGTGGCTCTGGAAAAGGACCTATAGGGGTACCAGAAGGGGAAGAGGAAGAGCAACAAGTGGAAAACTTATTTGAACAAATAATAAAGGAGAAATTCCCCAATCTGGAAAAGGAAATAGACTTCCAGGAAGTCCAGGAAGCTCAGAGAGTCCCAAAGAAGGTGGACCCAAGGAGGAACACACCAAGGCACATCAGAATTACATTAGCCAGGATTAAAATGAAGGAGAGAATTCTAGAAGCAGCAAGGGATAAGGGGACAGTCACCTACAAAGGAGTTCCCATCAGACTGTCAGCTGATTTCTCAAAAGAGACCTTCCAGGCAAGAAGGGGCTGGAAAGAAGTATTCCAAGTCATGAAAGGCAAGGACCTACATGCAAGTTGCTCTATCCAGCAAAGCTGTAATTTAGAATGGAAGGGAAGATAAAGCGATTCTCAGATAAGGTCAAGTTAAAGGAGTTCATCATCACCAAGCCCTTATTATAGGAAATGTTAAAGGGACTTATCTAAGAAAAAGAATATAGAAAATAGGACAGTTAAAAGATAGCAAACTCACAGATATTAACAACCACACCTAAAACAAAAGCAAACTAAGCAAACAGCTAGACCAGGAGTAGGAACACAGAAATGGAGATCACATGGAGGGTTTGCAACAGGGGAGTGGAAGGAGGAGAGAGAAAAGGTACGGAGAATAAGTAGCATAGATGGTGGGTAGAAAATAGACAGGGGGAGGGCAAGAATAGTGTGGGAAAATTAGAAGCTAAAGAACTTATGAAACATGGACATGAACTAAAGGGGGGGAATGTGGGTGGGAGGGGGTGTGCTGGGTGGAGGGGAATGATGGGGGAGAAATGGGACAGCTGTAATAGCATAATCAATAAAGTATAATTTTTAGAAAAAGGAAAAAAAGAAAAGGACCTGAAGGAACAGCCACCAGGATCCTTGTGCTGAGTCAGTCTCCCGTACCACAGACACCATCTTTCTAGGTCAAGAGCAAGAGCCCCACCTATGAACTCCCTTTTGTCCCACCCTGCAGAGTTTACAACTACTGAGGCATATAGCCAGAGGCTCTTTCAGTGACTGATCATAAGAGGCAGTGTGCAAGTGGAGGAGACAGAGGCTGAGGGGATCTCGGTGTGCCTTCAGACTTTTGCTCAACCGCCCCCAGGCCCATTCTGGTAAAAGCTGGCATTGGTGTGTAGCTTTATCCTCCCTGTGCAAACCCAGGCCAAGTAGAGGCAACCACAACTGTAGATAGCTTGTAGCTCCAAATAGGTTGCCCAGGGCCATTCACAGGCAGCATCTTTCATTGGCATGCACCAGAGTCCCTCCCAAAAGGCCCAGAACCAACACACCCAGTGGCCAGATCCAGACAACAGCAGAGCAGGACCCAACAAGCTTCACAAGCAGCATATCCAAAGTGAGATCTCAGCAAGCAACAGATCCTGCTGAGGCAAATTCCACCTTGTGTGGTTGGCACCTGCACAGCAGTTTGTAAATTTGGGTCAGAGCCATTCATCCCAGTAGGCCACCTGAGGGTCAATCCCACACACAAACAGGACAATAGCAATCAAGACTCAGTTATAACAGGGGGACCACATAATGCACACGAGGGACATTCCTGGAGCACCCATCTCAGGTGATCAAGGAATCTGCACCACAAGACACCTACTACAAGAGGATACAAGAAGATACCTCAAGAAGACTGGGAGTCATGTCAGACCTATCTAATACATAGAAACAAACACAAAGAGGCAGCCAAAATGGGGATATAAGAAACAGACCTCAAATGAAAGAATAAGAGAACAAGAAATATCTCCAGAAAAAAAAAAAGCTGAAAGAGTTAATTTATCAGATAAAGAGTTCAAAGTAATGATGATAAGGATGCTCAACAGCATGAAAAAGGACAAAGAAATGATAAAAAGAATCGGTCAGAAATGAAGAATAGAATATCTGAAATGAGGTATACACTGGTAGAAATAAACATTAAGTTGAATAAAGCAGAGGACTGAATCGATAATTTGGAAGACAATGTAGGAAAAAATACCCAATCACTGCAGCAAACAGAAAAAAATTAAAACTGATGATAGTTTAAGGGACCTTTGGGACAACATGAAGCATAACAACATCTGCATCATAGACGTACCAGAAGAAAACAGGGAACAAGGGATTGAGAAGCTATCTGAGGAAATAACGACCAAAAATTTCCCTAACCTTGGTGAAGAAAAAAGACACTCAAGTCCAAGACACAGAAGTCCCAAACAAGATAAGCACAAAGAGGCCCACACCAAGATACCTGATAATGAAAATGGTAAAGGTTAAAAATGAGAGAATCTTAAAAGCTGCAAGAGAAAGACAGTGATCTAACAAGGGAGCTCCCATAAGACTGTCAGCTAATTTCTCAACAGAAACAATTCAGGGCAAAAAGTCAAAAGTAATGAAGAGCAGAAACCTACAACCAAGACTACTTTACTTAGCAATGCTATCACTTAAAACTGATGGAGAAATAAAGAGTTTACCAGACTAGAAAAAGATAGAAAAGTTTGTTACCACCAAGACAGTATTTTCTAAGAAATGATACAGGGCCTGGAAGAAGAGTAAAAAGGAGGGGAGGGGAGGAGAGGAGGAAGGGAGAGAGAGAGAGAGAGAGAGAGAGAGAGGAAGGAAGGAAGGAAGGAAGGGAGGGAGGGAGGGAGGGAGGGAGGGAGGGAGGAAGGAAGGAAGGAGATAGCTAAAAGAATGAAATGGCAGTTAATAACTACCTGTTAATAATTGCCGTTAAGTTAAATGGCTTAAATGTTCCAATTAAAAGTCAGGGTAGCAGAATGGATAAGAAAGCAAAACCTATATTTGCTTTCTTCAAGACACCCACCTCAGAATGAAAGATACACACAGAATGAAAGAAAAAAGATGGAAAAAAATATTTCACATAAATGGAAAGGGATAAAAAGATAGGGTAGCAATACTTACACCTGACAAAATAGACTTTAAAATCACATCTGTATTAAGAGACGAAGGACACTACACAATGATGAAGGGAGCAATCCAACAAAAGGATATAACCCTAGTAAACATCTATGACCCCAACATACCAGCATCTAAATACATAAAATGAACCTTAATGGACATAAAGAAAGACTGACAGTAATACAGCCATATTAGGGAATTTTAACACCCCACTGACATCAAAGAATAGATCTTCCAGAAAGAGAATGAACAAGAAAACACTGGCATTAGATGACACACTGGATCACATGGATTTAATTGGTATTACCACTGCGCTTCACCCCAAAGCAACAGAATATATTGTACATTCTTTTCCAGTGCACATGGAACAGTTTCCAGAATAGACCACAAGTTAGGACACAACAAGTCTCAATAAATTACAGAAGATCGAAATCATATCAAGCATCTTCTCTGTCCACAATGCTATGAAACTAGAAATCAATAACAAGACAGAAACTGAAAAGCACAAAAACATAGAAGCTAAATAAAATGTTACTAAACAATGAGTGGGTGAACAATGAGATGGAAGAAGACCTCAAAAGTACCTTGAAAGAAATGAAAATTAAAATACAACAATCCAAAATCTATGGGACACAGTGAAAGCAGTCCTAAGATGGAAATGTATAGCATTATAAACCTATCTTAAGAAAAAAGAAACATCTAAAATAAAAAATGTAATTTTACACCTAAAGAAATTTGAAAAAAATAAACAAAGCCCAAAATAGATGGAAATAAATAAAACAGGTCAGAATAGAAATAAACAAAATAGGGTCTAAAGAACAATACAAAAGATTGATGAAACCAAGAGCTGGATCTTTGAAAAGATAAACAAGATTGACATATTTGTAACCAGACTCAACAAAAAAAGAGAGAGAACCCAAATAAATAAAACCAAAAATAAAAAAAGAAGTAACAAGTGACACCAAAGAAATACAAAGGATTTTAAGAAAAATATTGCAAACAACTATACGCCAACAAATTGGACAATCTGGACAAAATGGATAAATTTCTAGAAACCTACTATTTACCAAAACTGATTCAGCAAGAATCAGAGAATCTGAATACATAAATTATAACTGGTGAAACTGACCCACTCATCAAGAACTCCCAACAAACAAAAGTTCTGGATGGGATGGCTTCACAGGTAAATTTTACAAACATTCAAAGAAGAGCTAACACCTATCCTTCTCAAATTATTCCAAGCATTCAAGAGGAGGGAAGACTCCTAAGTTCATTTTACAAAGCCAGCATTATCCTAATTTCAAAACAGATAAAGAACTACAAAAAGAAAAAAGAAAAAAAGGAAGAAAGAAAATTATAGGCCAATATCCCTGATGAACATAGATGCTAAAATCCTCAACAAAATATTAGCAACTGAATCCAGATACATTAAAAACATTATACACCATGATTACATGGGATTTATTCCATAGATGCACGGTTGGTACAATAGCCACAAATTGAGAGTCATGATACACCCCATAAACAAAATCAAAGATAAAAGCCACATGATCACATCAGTAAATGCAGAAAAAGCATTTGATAGAATCTAGCACCCATTTATGATAAAAATCTCTCAGCAACATAAGAGTAGAAGAGACACACTTCAATATAATAAGTACATACATGGCAAACCCACAGTCAAAATCATACTAAAAGAGCAAAAACTTCAATCATTTCCCTTAGGATGAGGCACAAGATGGGAATGTCTACTTTCACCTCTGTTATTCAACATAGTACCGCAAGTCAAGGCAAAGCAATCATACAAGAAACACAAATAAAAGACTTCAAATTGGAAAAGAAGTAGTAAAACTGTCATTATTTGCAGATGACATGATACTGTATAGAGAACCCGAAAGATTCCACTAAAAAAACTACTAAAACTAAAAAATAAATTCAGTAAAGTAGTAGGCTACAAAATAAATACCCAGAAATCAGTTGCATTTTTATATGCCAATGATTACCTATCTGAAAGGGAAACTAAGAAAACAATCCCATTCACAACTGCATCAAATAGAATAAAATACCTGGAAGTAAATTTAACCAACAATGCAAAAGACTTGTACTTGGAAAATTGTGAAACACTAAATTCTGAAATTGAAGACATAAGTAAGTGGAAGCAAGTGCACGGATAAAAAGAATTAACATCACTAAAATGTTCATGCTACCCAAAGCAATCTATAGATCCAACATAATTCCTATCAAAATACTATTGATGTATTTCACTGAACTAGAACAACTACTAAAAAAATGTATATGGAACAACAAAAGACCCCAAATAGCCACAGCAATCTTGAGGAAGAAGAACAATTTGGAGGAATCATGCTACCTGGTACTAAACTATACTAAAAGGCCACAGTAATCAAAACAGCATGGTACTGACATAAAAACAGACCTATGGATCAACAGAACAGAATAGAGAGTCCAGGAATAAACCACCTTTATAGTCAATTAATATTTAACAGAGGGGGCAAAACATACAATGTGTAAAGATAGCCTATTCAATAAAAGGTGGTTGGAAAATCAGATACATACAAAAAAAAAAAAAAACACTAAGTAACACCTTTTTACACCATACACAAGAACAAATTCAAAATGGATTAAAAGACTCAAATGTTAGATTCAAACCCATAAAATTCCTAGAATAAAACATAGGCAGTAAAATCTCAGACATCTCTCACAGAAATATTTTTTCTGACATAGCTCCTTGGTAAGGGAAACAAACAAAAAAATAAAACAAATGGGACTACATCAAACTAAAAATTTTTTGCACAGCAAAGGAAACCATCAACAAAATGAAAAGACAACCCACTGTATGCTAGAACACAATGATATAACTGATTATGGGTTAATATCAAAACTTATTAAAAGTTTATAAAACTCAACATCAAAAACAACAAACAATCCAATTTAAAAAATGGGCAAAGGACCTGAATAGACACTTCTCCAAAGAGGACGTACAGATGGCCAGCAGACATATGAAAAGATGTTCAACGTCATTTATTATCAGAGAGGTTCATATTAAAACCACAATGAGATACCATCTCATACCTATCAGAATCACTATCACCAATAAGCCAACAAACAAGTGTTGGCAAGGATATGGAGAAAGGAGAACTGTAGGGAACTATTATGCCTGCTAAGGGGTTGAGAGTTAGGGTCCAGACATTGTGGAAATGATGTTTGGGCCTGGTCCTCGGCCTCTAGGCATTAATCTCCTTGCATTGTCCTGCCTTCCTTGCTATCAGATAGTTCCCAAGGGAAGTTCAAAGGAATACCTAAACAATGTACCTATCAGGATGTTTACTGTTGCAAAGTACCCCTGTGGTTAAGCCTGTAAGAGCTTTTAAACCTTATAGCTTACATATAAATCCTGTGCTATTTTTAGACTTTTCTAGTTGCCTATATATACAATTGTACTCGTTAATAAATTCGCCTTTTGCCAGCAGAGCAACTGGTCGCTTCCTCTTTTCAGTCCGTCACTGCGCGTCAGGAACCCCTTGTCTCGCTGGTCGCGGCAAGTGGCGCCACAACGTGGGGCTCGAAAATTGGGATCCTCTAAGGACAACCAGAGTCTTCCGTTGACGATTGCAGAGCCTGACAGGACCGCCGCTACGGGGGCCCGGTAAGAAATAGGAAAAGGTAGCGGGGAGCAGACGAAGGAAGCTTTCATAATGGGTGTTTCACTTTCT